>SJYT01025708.1:648155-756888 GCA_006410635.1 Cephalophus harveyi
TGAGTTGCAGCAGACCCTGGCCCCCCCCACCTCACCCCCGCCTCCCTCCTGCAGCAAGGGAGCTACACTCCTTCCAGGCCTGGGGAGGTGGGGGTGGGGCTCACTTTGTCAGCCTGGCTCAGGGTGAAGACAGGCTCCCGCTGCTGTCGGTGGGGAGGAGCCCAGGGCTGGGTAGAGCTCAGCAAAACTCCAGGGGGTGAGGGGTGGGGGGCTGGTGGTAGGTGATGGCAACAAAAACAACTGCCATCTGCAGGGGCTGCTGACGTTTTCAGAGCACTTTCTCTTCTTTTGTCTGTTTCTCCCCCAACAATATCCAAGGGAGATGGGCATATCGTTCCCATCAGACAGACAAGGAAATGAAGCAGAGGGCGGAGGAGTGTGGCAAGTGGCTCTCGGGAATCAGACAGGGCTGTTCTTACCTCCAGCTCAGCTGGGTGACCTTGAACTAGCTGCTTACCCTCCTAGTCCCAACTGGCTGTCTGGGACATGGGTCTGAAAGCTCCCATCCCGTAGGGCTGAGGCATGGATATGTGAGGGTCTGAAACATGGTAGAAGGAACAGAAGCTTTGAAGGTTGTATTTCAGTCCAGGAACACTAGATGTTAGCTCCACGATGGCACCGAGCAACTGATGAGCCAAGAGCTGGTTTCAGGACCCAGGAGTCCTCATTCTGAGACATGCTGGGACTGGGGCCTGGGGCCCTTTGCTGCAGACAGAACGTCTCCTCAAGCCACAAAATACGAAGGAACGGAAGGGGACTAAAAATAACCGCAACTGGGGAAAATTACGACAAGTTACAGGAAGACCAAAAACCCAACTGGCACTTCTGAAGAGGTGGGAACAAAAGCAGGGCACTGCGCATGCCTCCTGCAAACAATACCACCAGAGGGGTGGACAAGCCATCTAAGTCCCCCTCCAGCCGATCCCTGGGCCCTCCCTGCCCTCACCCCAAATGAGGAACCTGCTCACCTCCCTATGGGGAATGAGCAAGGGGACCTGTTACTTTGTTCTCACTCCCCTCGGCTGCAGCAGGGGCCCCAATAAAGCCTTGACTGAATATCTTGTCTGGCCTCTGATCAATTTCTATTGATTGAGGAGGCCAAGAACCTGGGTCAGTAACACCACCAGAGCCTGAGCTGATCCAGAATTTCACTTTGCATACTTTTTTCCTGAGGCTCTTGCACTGAATTTATCCTAGGAGGGCCCCAGGACCCCCTGATGAGCCAGTGCTGCGGGGAGAGACAAAGTAGAGAAACTCCACATCCCCTCAAAATCAGATACCATGTCTGGTGGGCCCAGTACAGACACAAAAGCCAGAAATCTGGATCCCCAGCCAGGCACATTCTGTGCTTTGGGTTCTCCATCCGTGAAAAGGATGTGACTAACCTCTGCCTTGACTTTTTGAGGTACTGGCAACATCCTCATTCTTGCTTTCAGCACCTCAGAAGGCCTGTGTGCCTTAGACCAAATTCTGTAAGATACCCTTATACCATATACAGTTTTTAAGTTTTTCAACTTAAAAAAAGGAGAGTGACATGGGGCATACATATGTGTTCTTTCTACCTCACCTTTAGATGGACTAGATAACTGATGAATCATAGACATTGATTCTTCTGCTGGTGCCCAGTTGTTACAGCATCCAGGAAAGACCTTGAACTTTACAGGCTATTGCTGAACACAGGGCCTTCACAATGAACAACCAGGCTAGTGTAGCTCCAGACAGTTGGCCTCTGCTTTATTGTGCAAGGAGATGGCTACTGATCTATTTCCAACCTTTCCCTGGCTGTTTTCAAGTAGGAAGCGACATAGAATGGTGACTAAGGCCCAGATTCTGGAGCCAGACCGCCCTCTTCTGCATCATGGTTCCAACCCCTTACTTCCTGTGTGGACCTGAAGGAAATTACCTCTCTGTGTCTCAGTTTATTCATCTGTAAAATAAAGGGTATCGCTGGTACTCAGCTCATAGGATGTTTTTTAAATATGTTATTTATTTATCTATTTTTGGCTGCACTGAGTCTTTGTTGCTGCACATGGAGACACACTGGGGAGCAGCGGGGCTTCAGAGAGAGGAGGCAGTAAAAATCAGTCAGAAATGTGGGAAGATCAGCAAAGCAGGAGAGTCAGAATGAAGCTCGTGAAAATCTTGATTGTGAAGATTTTTATGAATTTGGATACTGCCCTCAGAAAACCTTGGGAAAAACACACACACACACACACACACACACATACCATCTCTTTAAGGATGAATGAAATCCCAGCAGCACATCTGGAGACTGTGTTCAGCTCATCCATCCAAAGTTACTATAAATGGTTCTGTACAGAAAATTGTTTCAAACATATGACAGGCCCATGCTAATGTTACTGATTTCAAAGTGCAGATTCGCAAGTCAGGCTACTGGGGTACGACACTCAGACCCACTACTAATTAGGTCTGTGACCCTGAGTATGTTTCTTAACTTCTCCATGCCTCAGTTTCCCTGTCTGTAGAATGAAGATGGTAAGTGTCTCGTGCATAGAGTAGGGGAAGGGAAAATGAGTTATTGCGTACACAATGCCTAAAATGCTGTGTGGCTACAAGGAGGGCCCAGTGAATGTTAGCTATTCTCCCTGCCTGTGGTTTTGATCTCTTTATGTGATGTGATTTATGGACCTGCCCACATAGGTGTGTGGCATGCACACACACACATACACATACATTCCAACAACGCCAATGCAAATGACCAACCAGGTTATCAAGAGCCCGCTCACACACAAGGGCAGAGTGAGAGCACAGTCTGGCTGAAGGGCCAACACGAAAGCCCTGAGAACCTCAGCAGCCAGGGATGGCCTTGGTGTCAGCTTCTGGCACAATCACATTACACGCCCTCTTTGACCCCCCAAATCCTGTCTCTGGGTATAAACCTCCAGTGTGTTAAGATACCCTCTCTACCTTGCTATCACCCTGTGGCCATTACAACTGCAGACCCTGAGAACCCCAGTCCTCAACTTGGCTACTATTCCCTCCCTGCCCCCTCCACCCCCTGGGAGGGGAAACCCACGAGCAGTGGCGTCATCCACCACACTCCCTGGTTTAAGCGACACCCTGGCTGAGGCCGACTGAGCTCATGGAAAGGGAGATCAGAGGCTCCCCGACATGTGACCAGGACAGCTGTCATGGCAAGTGTCCACAGGCTTCCAGAAGGTGGGGCGAGCCAGGGGCAGCAGTCCTCACCACCCAAGGAGTGCTCCACCCTTCCCTCCTCTGGTGGGACCCTCTTCCTGAGGTTTTCCTTCCCTTCCTTCCTCTTTTTTTCTTTAAAAAAAAAAAAAAAAAAACTTCTCTGTCCATAGTGTCCCCTCTCCCTTCCCCAATTCCCATCTCATTACAGAACTGCATGGGATAAAAATACTCTGGCAGCCGTGACCAAACCCAAACTAAAGCAAGATGCAGAGTTAATGAGGCTTCCATGGAAACACGGTTCCTTTTGCCAGGCAGAAGAATGTGTCTGCGCCAGGGGAAGGGGGCAGGCAGGGAGGCGTGTGGCGAGGAGATGGAGATGTTGGTTAGATGGGGGCAGTGGGGACTCGCAGGAAGCTTCTTGGCCCTCCAGCTTCTTCTGGAAGGGGTTCAGCCCACAGCTGGGGACTCCCTCTACTAGAGATGGTCAGCTGTCCTGGTCGGCAGCACCCAAAGAACGCCACTGTGTGAGCCCAGCAAAGGGAACCTCGCTGTGCCAGGAGGGAGATAAATATTTACCACAGGAGTCCCTTAAACAGTCAAACGCTTGGCAACTGAAAAGGGAAATAAATTAAAACATACAAATAAAAGCTGCTGACTCTAGGGTTCCTGATAGCGCTCTGATTATAATCAGGAGGTACAGGAAGGAGAGCTTGAGAAGGCTCAGACAGACACGAAGACAATGTTGGCCTTGCAGGTTTCCTTCTCCCACAGGAGGGCTGTCCCTCCGGGTTGTTCTCTGGGTTGCTGGAGGCACAAGGTTCCTGACAGAATTGGTGAGGGAAAGCTGAACTCTTCCAGGCACACTGCAGTCAGTGGTGAAACGACCCCCGGCTCATCTCACCAGAGCGGCGACAGCACCTATTGTCATCCAGCTACCTCTCCGAGGCTCTCAGCACTTTTCTCAGTTTTCCACTGGAAACACTGAGTTTTCACATCCTGAGAAACAGTGTGTGCACTGATTAAAAGCAGAGGTCAACAAACTATGGCTGCAGACTGAAGCCAGGCCGTATCAGGCTCATCATCCAGTTTTTGTGTGGTTTGTGATTTCAGAATGGCTTTTGCTTTTATAAAAGGTTGTAAAAGAAAGAAGATGTGACAGTGACCACATATTCCCTGCAAAGCCTGATATATTTACCATCTGCCCTTTGGAGAAATGGGCTTCCCTTGTGGCTCAGCTGGCAAAGAACCCATCTGCAATGCAGGAGACCTGGGTTTGATCCCTGGGTTGGGGAGATCCCCTGGAGAAGGGAAAGGGTACCCACTCCAGTATTCTGGCCTGGAGAATTCCATGGACTGTATAGTCCATGGGGTCACAAAGAGTTGGACACGACTGAGTGACTTTCACTCTACTTTGCAGAAAGTTTTCCAACTCCTGGTTAAAAGCAAAGACTACAGACTCAAGATAGATATAATCAGGTTCAAACCCCAGGCCTTCCACAAACTAACTCAATGAATGAATTGATGGCATTTATATCATTTTTGTGCATCTCAGTTGTAAAACTAGGCTTGATATCTGTCTCACAGAAAATGAAGACACTAGCTTAGCACAGTGTTCATTGCATAAATGCTCTATAAACAGTAGTCAGCACTACCAGTGGGAAGGATGGAAAAGTACATTTGAAATATGGCAGGAAAACGACCTAGATTTTCTTCCAGAATTACGCCAATTGCAAATATTTTGGTTTGGATAAGCATCAGATACTCCTCCTCACAACTGCTTCAGGAATTAGAATTCCCAGAATTCAAAGGTGTTCTGTGGAGACAGATTCTGGGCCCACGAGAAGCTAGACAAAGGCTCTGATGATGAGCACCTAAACTAGGGCTAACTGCTCACCCAAACCACTACCATACAGCCTTGTGCTATACCATACAGCATTATCAGGCCCATTGTGCACAAGACCTACTAAAACCAACATCATCCAAACCGTGTTTTAGCAGAAAAGCAGCAAAGAACATGTACTGAGAATCAGACAACCATTAATAGTACAAAACTATTTTGGCCTACCTTTTCACCTCCTCAGCTTTTATAAAAGATTGAACAGATAAATGAGTTCAAAAGCCCCCAAGGAGACCCTGACACTGCATTTATTCATCCTTTGGAACACATAACTGAGCTGCTGAGCCAAAGTGGTGCTGAGAAGGTTGTGCTGATGATGTCAAGGTTAAACCTGGATCAGTCATTCGGCTTTGTGTGGTCAAAAATTCAGGTGGTGCTCCCAGCCAGTCGTCCTGTGAATATTCACACGGGTCACAGAAAGGAGCTGGGTGGGGGTGGGGACAGAGCTCAGCACACGCACGTCCACCCAGGGGTGACAGCACACAGATGAGTGCAGGCTTTCTAGACTCGTGGCTGATTTTCGGAACAGCCTTTATTCACTTTTTTTAGAAAGGGGGTGTTAGAATGGTTGAGATGTATTTTTGCAAGAAAAGACCCAAGCAGTTTTCAACTGTGACTGGACAGCCAAGAGCCGCACAAAGCCAAGAATGGAAATGGGGAAACTGCTCAGTGTGGAAACTGACGGGAGCAAAATGAGTGTAAACCCACAAAGAGTCTTCTCTGTGCTCACCGATATTTTTTTAAGAACCTAAAAAGTCAACATGATTCCATCCTGAGAAACTAAAGACTTGTTTCGAAAAGAGGATTATACTGTGTACGCATTTTTCTTTATAAGGGTAGAAAGATGGCCAGAGGGGTTCTTATGAAAAAATTCCTGATTAGATGCTTGGAGACTGTTGTAGCCATGTTTCCACCTCTGGTAGTATGAGCTTTGACATATCATCAGGCTTTTCTGTGTCTCAAAAATCTTTACCTGATAACAGTCACAAAGCTTCCTTACAGAGTTTTGTGAAACTCAGAGGAGTTATGCAGGAGATTCCTCTTTGAAAAATAAAAAAGACTATACAAATTCATGATGTTATATTTACTATCAGTGATAAAGTGAATAAAAGATCTAAAAGACAGAGGTAGATTCATTCATTCAACAAGTACATATTAACTACTAAGTAAGTATTGGGCACTAATAAACACTGGGGATGTAGAATAAATACAGGGGACAGGCTCTCTGTGCTGCTGGATTGAGCATTCTAGAGGAGCAGACAGATATAAAAGAATAACCACATAATGATAGTTTTAGTAAGTGCTTTGAAGGAAAAATATAGAGTGAAACAAAAGCAATAATAGGAGATGGAAACCTAGGACTCACGGTGGGGGCAGGAATGGCCATCCCCAAGACATTATATTTTGGTTGAAACCTGAGGACGAATAGCAGCAAGGAGATAGTGGAGCATTTTGAAGGTAGAAGGAATATGATATGAGAAGCCCCCAGTGAGAAAACTCCATGGAAAGTGAGAAGACCAATAAAAGGGTAGCGTATGAAGGAGGAAAGGAACTAGAGAAGAAACTAGAGAAGCAGGCAGAGTCCCTGTCATATACAGCTTTGAAGATGATATTATAGATCACAAACATCCTAAGAGTAATGGAAAGTAAGAGTAATTGGAAAAGACCCTGATGCTGGGAAAGATTGAAGGCACGAGGACAGGGGGACGACAGAGGATGAGATGGCTGGATGGCATCACTGACTTGATAGACGTGAGTTTGAGCAAGCTCTGGGAGTTGGTGATGGACAGGGAAGCCTGGAGTGCTGCAGCCCATGGGGTCACAAAGAGTTGGACACGACTGAGCGAGTGAACTGAACTGAATGGAAAGCTACCAAAGGGTTTTGGGCAGGAAGAGATGTGATCCAATTTGTATTCTAAAAAAGATTCATGTTGAACTTGTATCTCTAGTCATGACAGAGTAACTGGTAGTAGACATGACCTTCCACTGAAAACAATCATAAAACTGGGAAAGTATTTGTAGAAACTGTCTTCAGGTATTGAATAACAAACAGGACTTAACTGTGACCTTTAGGAGAAATGAAACACATGAATCAAAAGTCATAAACATTTCACAATTGTCCAGCTTTCCTTCCTGGAGATACTTTTCTTTTTCTTTTTGTGGAGCCAAAGATGGAGCTGAAACAGAGTAGTAGTTGGGCTAAGTTGATAAAAGTCGAGATTAGAGTTCTGGATTGCAGAGGTGGCTGAAATTTTCATAGTAGAATCTCTGAGAAGAGGAAGCTATAGAGGGGGAGAGCCCAGAAGTCTGCATGTAGGTTCCCTGTAGGTCTTTAGTTGAGGGTTGGACTGTACAAGTGCAAGCAAGATTCCACAAGGCCCAGAAGGAATCTCCTTATACAGGCCTGAGAGCTGAATGATGAAAACAGAGATCAGGCCATGATGGGAAATACTGCAGTTCCAGCCCAATCAGAGTAATGAGACCTCGCTAAGCATCTCAGGCATTGAAGGTAAGCTTTGTAGAAGTAAGAACCATACCATAGAGCAAGGAGAACTGTTTAAAAACAGGCCCTTACAAAGAATAGGACCAAGCTTGACAGAAACAAAAGTTATACAACTGTAATTCCTTTCTAAACAAAATTCAATACACTTTAAAGGAAGATAACATTATTGAGACCTTTTAAAATATTCATCTCAATGCCTAGCAGACAATAAATGATTACTAGACACGTGAAGAAACATGAAAATGTAACCAATAGACAAGAGACAAAAAATCACTCAATAGAGAATAACTCTAACATAATTCAGATGTTGAAATTAGCTGACAAAGACTTTAAAACAGCTATTACACATATGTTTAAGAACTTAAAGGAAAATACATCTTAATGAATGAGCAAACAACAAACCTTAACAGAGAAATGGAAACTATAAAAAAGAACCTAATAGAAATTTTAGATCTGGGTGGCCTTAATATCAGATTGGAAATAAGATAAGAAAAGATAAATGAACTTTAAGACAGATAAGATAAATTGTTCAATCTGAAGAACAGAGAGGAAAAAACAGAAATATAGAGAAAAAAAGAAAGAAAGAAAGAACCTCAGTGACCTGTGGGGTAGTATCAAGCAGTATAACCTATGTGTGATCGGAGTGCCAGGAAGAGAGGAGACAGAACAGAAAAGAAGAAACATAGAATAATGGTTTAAAATGTCCCAGTCAATTCAGTTCAGTCGCTCAGTCGTGTCCGACTCTTTGCGACCCCATGGACAGCATCACGCCAGACTTTCCTGTCCATCACCAACTCGCAGAGCTTGCTCAAACTCATGTCCATTGAGTCAATGATGCCATCCAACCATCTCATCCTCTGTCATCCCCTTCTCCTCCCATCTTCAATCTTTCCCAGCATCAGGGTCTTTTCCAGTGAGTCAGTTCTTCTCAACAGGTGGCCTAAGTATTGGAGTTTCAGCTTCAGTGTCAGTCCTTCCAATGAATATTCAGGACTGATTTCCTTTAGGATTGACTGGTTTGATCTCCTTGCAGTTCAAGGGAAAAATTAGCTTACATAGCCTAGCAGCTCAGTAAACACCAAGTGGGATAAATATAGAAAACAACATTTAGCCACATCATATTCAACGTGTGGATAACCATTGATAAAGAGAAAAATCTTAAGAGCAGCCAAAGAAAAATAACATATTATATGTATTATATACAAGGAAACAGCAAATAATGGATAACTTCTTTTCCTAAACAACAGAGGTCAGAAGACAATGGAACCCAAGAAAAAGGGGGAAACAACTGTCAAACTAGATTTCTATGTCCCAGTAAAACTATATTTCAAAAATGAAGGCAAAATAAATACATTTCAAGAGAAATGAAAACAGAGAATATGTTTCCAGCAGTCCTGCACTAGAAATGTTAATGGAAGTTTCAGATCAAAAGAAATAATATCAAATGGAAACAGGTCTACAGTGAGGTTGCAACCACTGGACCATCAGGGAAGTCCCCAAAAATGATTTTTTAAAAGAGCCAATTCATCAGGGAGCTACAGCTATCATAAATGAATATGCATCTAATAACAGAACTTAAAAATACATGAAATAAAACTGACAGTACTAAGAGAAACTGTCAAATCCACAATCAGTTGTAGATTTTTAACTCTTTTTTCTTATTCATGAAACAATTAAACAAAATTCAGTAAGGATATAGATGATCTAAATAACATTATCAATCACTTCATTCTACACCCAATAACTATAGAGTATACTTTCCTCTCAAATTAAAATAAAATGTTCACCAAGATAAACCATCTACTAAGTCAAAAACCAATTCTCAATACATTTCAAAAGGCAGAAATTTTACAGAGTATGTACTCTGACCCCACAGAATTAAATTAGAACACAACAATAATAAGACATATGTAAAAACCTCTAGACAGTTGAAAATTGGACTTTCCTGGTGGCTCAGACGGTAAAGAATCTGCCTGCAATGCAGGAGACAAGGGTTCTATCTTTGGGTCGGGAAGATCCCCTAGAGAAGAGAATGGCTACCGCTCCAGTATTCCTGCCTGGAGAATTCCACAGACAGAAGAACCTGAAGAGCTACAGTCCACAGGGCTGCAAAGAGTCGACAGTATTGAGCAACTAACTTCACTTTCAGTTGGAAATTACAGCATATTTATAAATAACCCAGGGGTCAAACAAGAAATCCTAAGGAAAATTAGAATATTTTAAATTTAATGATAATAAAAACAATATCAAAATTGTAAGACATGGCTAAAGCAAGGCTTACAGGGGAACATAAGTTTAAATGCACATATTAGAAAAGGAAAAAGTTTCAAAATCAATAATGTTAGCTTCCATCTCAAGAAGCTAGGAAAAAATAAATTAAAACCCAAAGTAGAAGAAAGAAAATAAAGAATGGAAAGCAGTCTAATGAAAAATCAACAAACAAGAGGAAAAATAAATGAAACCAAAAAGTAGTTCTTTGAAAAGGTTAATAAAATTGATAAGCTTCTAGCAAGCATTCTTGAAAAAAATTGAAGGGACATCAGTACAGATCTTATGGACATTCAGAGAATATTATGGCCAATTTTATGCTAATAAATTTAACAATATAGATGACATGGACAAATTCCTTGAAAAATACAGTTCACCAAACCTGTCACAAGATAATACAGAAAATAAAAGTATATATTGTAGAGAAATTGCATTCTTTATCAAAACTTTCTAACAGGAAACTGTTAGTCCAAATGGTTTCACTGGTATATTCTACTGATCATCTAAGGAAGAAATAATTCAAATGCCACACAAATTCTTTAAGAAAAATGAAGAAAGAGAGTTCTTCTCAACTCAAATAACCTTGATATCCTAAACCCTTGCAAAAACCTTATGAGAAAAAAATTGCAGACTAATTTCCATCATGAAAGCAGACACATACACAAAAATTAGTAGTAGTTTGAATCTGGACCTAGTACAACTTATGTCAGTATTATAAGATTGGTTTACATTTGAAAATTGATCAATGTAAAAACCATATTATAACAGCTTTAAAAGCAAAACCATATGATTATCTAAAGAGACACAGGAAAAAAATCTGACAAAATTTAAAATCCACTCAGGGTCTAAAAAAAAATTAACAGGGAACAGAAATAGAAGGAAATTCTTTGATTTAATAAATGGCATCAATGAAAAATTTATAGACATAATATTGAAGAAGATTGGGAACAAGAATGTCCATTCTTTCCATTCCTATTCAACACTATACTAACCAGTGAAACAAACAAGAAAAAATAAATTAAAAGCATAAAGAAAAAAGTAAAACTATAGAGAACATAATTGTGTATATTAAAAACCCTAAGAAAAACATAAAGCAACAATCAGCTGTTAACAAGGTAATTTAGCAATGTCATAGGACACAAGCTAATATACAAAACTCAACTGTATTTCTATACACTAGCAGCAGACAACTAGTACATGAACCAAAAACAAAACAAAACAAAACACTTTGAGATACGTTTAAGGAGATATATAGAAGACATCTACACTGAAAGCTATAACACATTCCTGAGAAAAATGAAAGATCTAAACAAATAGAAAGATATAGCATGTTCACGGATTGGAAGCCTCAATAGTATATGGATTTCAATTCTCCCCAAGTTTGACCTATGCATTCAACACTACATTTCTAATTATAATCACAGCTGGTCTTCTATAATTAATAAGCTGATTCTAAAATGTACACTGCTGCTGCTACTGCTAAGTCGCTTCAGTCATGTCCGACCCTATGCGACCCCATAGACAGCAGCCCACCAGGCTCCCCCATCCCTGGGATTCTCCAGGCAAGAACGCTGGAGTGGATTTCCATTTCCTTCTCCAATGCATGAAAGTGAAAAGTGAAAGTGAAATCGCTCAGTCGTGTCTGACTCTTAGCGACCCCATGGACTGCAGCCCACCAGGCTCCTCTGTCCATGGAATTTTCCAGGCAAGAGTACTGGAGTGGGGTGCCATTGCTTTCTCCACTAAAATGTATATGGAGATGCAAAGGAACTAGAATAATATTTGAAGAAGAAGAATAAAATTGGGGAATTCACACCATTTACTAAAATGCCACAGTAATTAAGCTAGTATGGTATTGGCTGCTGCTGCTGCTAAGTCACTTCAGTCGTGTCCGACTCTGTGTGACCCCATAGACGGTAGCCCACCAGGCTCCCCCGTCCCTGGGATTCTCCAGGCAAGAACACTGGAGTGGGTTGCCATTTCCTTCTCCAATGCATGAAAGTGAAAAGTGAAAGTGAAGTCGCTCAGTCGTGTCCGACTCAGCGACCCCATGGACTGCAGCCCACCAGGCTCCTCCGTCCATGGGATTTTCCAGGCAAGAGTACTGGAGTGGGGTGCCATTGCCTTCTCCGATGGTATTGGCAATGTAACAGAATAGTGAGCTTTAGTTTCCATGGAAGAGAAATTGTTAGATAAAAAATTATGCCTACAAAATTTTAAAGAAAATCATTAATAGGTTACTTAAGTTCAAGAAGAAAATCTCTAATACAGGGCCTTTGAACAACTGGTACTCTGTGCAATAAGTACAACTCTAAATACTACAAAGAAGGCACACTGATTAGAGATATTGATTATGAATATGATAATGATCATCACTGTTCCTAGTCTCAATTCATGTGCATCTTATTTTACATTTGACTAAAATTTTATTTTGCAACTCCATTGTGCTAATACTCTCACATGCATTTTAATTTTATTTTCTGAAATAAATATTCTTTAAAGATGGACTATATTCAAAATCTGTAAATTGAACTTGAGTTTTACTGTAGCAGGAATCTTAGTATTTAGAGATGTTTTTAGAAAATGAAGAATCATCCTTCTCATATGAATAATCATACCATATACTGTTAATTTGGAAAGTTCACACTCTGTTAACTCTGTTTTTATCATTTTATGATTACGAGGTTGCTGCTGATCATGATGAGAATGGTGATTACCTGTGTAGGAAGGAGGCTGATGTACTAAGAAGAGTACCAGGATGCGATTATGATATCACTAGAGAAGACCGGTGATTTCATAACAAGGGAAGAGCTTGGAATCGGGATCCATGTTCCATTTGATTTAATTATTTATTTTCTGTCTCTTTTTATGCCTTTGCTATAGGAAGTAAATACATCAGGTGTATTTACTGGTGTCTAGAAGGAAATGGCAACCCACTCCAGTGTTCTTTCCTGGAGAATCCCAGGGACGGGGGAGCCTGATGTGCTGCCATCTATGGGGTCGCACAGAGTCAGACACAACTGATGTGACTTAGCAGCAGCAGCAGCAGCTCTCCACCAGGCTATGAGAACTTGAGGGTACAGACACTTATACAGCTTGATTTTGCATCTTCCATGCTCAACACAGGACCTGACCTGTGGGAATGCAGAATAAAGAAGTTCCCCAGTGGCACAAGAAAGAATTTTCAGAGACACTGAGATTTCAGCTGGTTCACAAAGGATGAGAGAGAACTCTCCTATATCATTCCTGCCAAAAGGGCCAGATTGAACAGCGGTGACAATTTCAGGATCCCACAGGTAGTTTAGTTTGGAAGAGCAAGACTTACAAATAAATAGAAGTTGAGACTGGAAAGGGAGATTAGGACCAATAGTTCTAATATCAGTAGAATATGATTTAATGTGATTGGCTTATATCTCTTCTTATAGAAAACCAAATAACTATACCTTCATAACTAAGAAAGGAGAGCATTTGCAAGCAATTTCCAGCTCAATTCCCAGAGTAAATGTGGTTTAGAAATAGGAAATAAGATAACTCTACTCCGTCACAGTGAAGCCAGATTCCTTGTACATCAACCATGGCTGATCAATTTTATCAGAATCCATGAATAGGACAGCACATGTACACTCGAGTTGTAATAAATGTTGCCAGTGGCCACTGAGCGCTTGTAGACATGCATCTATACATCAGATCTTATCAGCAAGGGCACCCAAGGCATTTTCAGTCTCAGTGTGGGGAGATATTTGGCTTTCCCTATGCTTTGGAACATTTCCAGAAGTCAGTCTCTTGATCTGTAGAGATACTGCAGCAGATTAATTCATACCAATGCTGTTCAGTGGTGTCCTAACATAATCACAGCAGTCCAAAAGGCCAAGTGCAACCTTCCTACAAAAGGGATGAAATATGAGGAAATCTGCAAACAGTCCAGGAGTCTTCATTTCTGCACATTTACTTAACCCAGAAATGACTCCAGCAGGAGTTCCTGGCCACCTTTTCAAATTTGGGACTGGGGTTGAAAAGGATTAGAGAGCTGAGGCAGTATACCAGACAAACTCTGCCACCCAGGTAATTACCCGCATCCTTCCTGTTTTCCTTTCCAAAGACCTTTTGTCATTGAGGTCTGGTCTTAAAATTCCTTTATCTCTTGCCTCTGAGAGACGTTTGGCATGAGTGGATGTGTTTGCCCTTAGACGTTCTTCTCTTGGATGTGCTTACAATGACTTCCTAAAGGGTTGCTCTCTACCTCCTTGTGTCCACTGCTCTCCAATGACAAGAGCTTTGCCTGTCTGGTTCATTGTCATATCCCCAGTAGCTGGTAGAGCCTGGGACATAATAGAAGCTCCAAAAATTCACTGAGGAACTGCAAGAGTAGCCTGTGTTATTACTGAGTCTCTTCCAAGTTCTCTCCAGCCATGGAATGAAACCAGTGAAGGCAGGCTTCTCTGTGTGTCCAACTGAAGGCTATGGATTAGGGAAAAGGGCTCAGCACCTCCTTTTCTCTTCTCATCCTTACAAATCTCTGTCCCAACAAGTTGTCTTCCCTTGCTGCCTTGGCTTCTCTGAGACTCAGGTATTCCCCTAGGCAGATCGCTAAATTCCTCCCAGAGAAGAATGTCCCCTTGGTGAATCAGAGTCCTGTCCACACGGTGTGTGGTGGGAGGATCCTTCCTGAATTAGAACAGCTGCCACTCATGGTGTTGGAGTCTGGGTATACGAGAGTTTATTGAAGAAGCTGCCATTCTTAGATAGTTTTAGAATGCAAAACCATCAGTTTCCTAGTGTATTGAGAAGAAAACCTAAACTACTTTCTTACTATGGCCTGGGGAGTCAGCGGGGAGGGGGCTGTCTAGCTCCATACTGTAACCGTGGTCCTGCCATACTGGCCTGCCCTGACTTGCATTTCTTCTCCAGGCTCTTTCCCACTTCAGGGCCTTTGCATTTGATGCTTCCTAAGCCTGGACTGCTTTTCCCTCAATATGTGCCAGTTTAACTTCTACATCTTAAATGATGCTTTCAAGGGATTTTCTCAAAATAAAGTGTATCCATTTCATCTTAGCACCTTTTTATTTTCTTTATAGCACTCTCACAAGTTGTAATTATTTATTTATTACTTAAACCAGTCTTTCCCAGTGGGCTGATAATTTCACAAGGGAAAAGGGCTTTGTTTTTAATTACCACCACACTCTCATCACTTCACGGCAAATAGATGGGAAAACAGTGGAAATAGCAGTTGACTTTATTTTTCTGGGCTCCAAAATCACTGCAGATGGTGACTGCAGCCATGAAATTAAAAGACACTTGCTCCTTGGAAGGAAAGTTATGACCAACCTAGACAGCATATTAAAAAGCAGAGACATTACTTTGCCGACTAAGGTCCGTCTAGTCAAGGCTATGGTTTTTCCAGTGGTCATGTATGGATGTGAGAGTTGGACTGCAAAGAAAGCTGAGTACCGAAGAATTGATGCTTTTGAACTGTGGTGTTGGAGAAGACTCTTGAGAGTCCCTTGGACTACAGGAGATCCAACCAGTCCATCTTAAAGAAGATCAGTCCTGGGTGTTCATTGAAGGGACTGATGTTGAAGTTGAAACTCCAATACTTTGGCCACCTGATGCGAAGAGCTGACTCATTTGAAAAGACCCTGATGCTGGGAAAGATTGAGGGCCAGAGGAGAAGGGGACGACAGAGGATGAGATGGTTGGATGGCATCACCGACTCAATGGACATGGGTTTGGGTGGACTCCAGAAGTAGGTGATGGACAGGGAGGCCTGGCATGCTGTGGTTCATGGGGTCATGAAGAGTCGGACACGACCGAGTGACTGAACTGAACACTCTCATCACCAAGCACAGCTATTGGCACATGAATGATTCTTAATAAATATTTTTTAAATAAAGGAATAAATAAATAATAAATAAATAAAGGAATAAATAAATAATAAATAAATAAAGGAATAAATAAATAATCTCCTTATAATTTGTTTGTGGAATCTAAAACATGATACAAGTGAACTTATTTACCAAACAGAAAGAGACTCATAGACATTGAAAACAAGCTCCGGATTACCAAAAGGGAAAGGGGGAGGGGGCAGGATAAACTAGGAGCTTGAGATGAGCAGATTCCAACTCCTATCTACAAAATAAATAAACAACAAGGTCCTACTGTATAGCACAGGAAACAATATTCAGAATCTTGTAATAAACTATAATAGGAGACAAACTGAAAAAGTATATAAAAGTATGTATATAGAAAGTGTATATATGTGTATATATACAGCACAGGGAACTATATTAATATCTTACAATAAACTATAACAGAAGATAAACTGAAAAAGCATCTAAAAGTATATATATATGTGTGTGTGTGTGTGTGTGTATAAATAAAAATATTATATGTGTATACATATGTATAACGATCTTCCCTGGTGGCTCAGATGATAAAGCGTCTGCCTACAATGCGGGAGACCCGGGTTCAATCCCCGGGTTGGGAAGATCTCCTGGAGAAAGAAATGGCAACCCACTCCAGTATTCTTGCCTGGAAAATCCCATGGACGGAAGAGCCTGGTAGGCTGCAGTCCATGGGGTCGCAAAGAGTCGGACACGACTGAGCAACTTCACTTTCACTTTCACTTTCACATACATATGTATATGTATACATATACATGTAACTGAATCACTTTGCTATACAGTAGAAACTAGCACAACAATGCAAATCAACTATACTTCAATGTTTTAAATTTTTTAATAAAGAAATAGAGAATCTATCCTACCTGGCCATCTTCCCTCCTTCTGCAGAAATGACCTCTGTAATACTGTGAAATAAAGAGCTCACTACATCTTGTGACAGTTTCAGTGTTAGACTGCCCCAAGTGCTATAAAGTTGTTTTTACATCAGGCATGATGCCCTTACTCTACAGCCCACTGACAGGTTTTAACTTTACAATATGAGGACACATAGACTAAGTAATCTCGTGCTCTTCCGTGGCCAGATTTTCAAGGACTAGATTTTCAAGCTGCCATGACAATCCACAAACGCTGCATTCATCCTATGGATGAGGACCTATTCCAACTATAACAAGGAAATTTAGCTCAAGTAACAAACATGTATGTTACAATGGGGGCAATCATTCTTAACAGATGAATATTTTGAGGATTTGCTTAATTTGAAAGCAGCATTTTGCAAACCATATAATACAAAAGTAAACCACTCTTACTACTATTTGGTATCATAAATGATTTACAACATAGAATGAAAGATATGGTCATAGGAGCAATAATCCTAATAGGAAAAAGATGACAGGAGACAAGGGAAATATAAAGAAGAGCCCCTAAATAGTTATATATTAGGTAGTAATTCAGGAGTTCCAGAAAAACATTTTTATCTGCTTTATTGACTATGCCAAAGTCTTTGACTGTGTGGATCACAGAAAACGGGAAAATTCTGAAGAGATGGGAATACCAGACCACCTGATCTGCCTCCTAAGAAACCTGTATACAGGTCAAGAAGCAACAGTTAGAACTGGACATGGAACAACAGACTGGTTCCAAATCAGGAAAGGAGTAAGTCAAGGCTGTATATTGTCACCCTGCTTATTTAACTTCTATGCAGAGTACATCATGAGAAACGCTGGGCTGGAGGAAGCACAAGCTGGACTCAAGATTGCCAGGAGAAATATCAATAACCTCAGGTATGCAGATGACACCACCCTTATGGCAGAAAGTGAAGAAGAACTGAAGAGGCTCTTGATGAAAATGAAAGAGGAGAGGAAAAATTTGGCTTAAAACTCAGCATTCAGAAAACTAAGATCATGGCATCCGGTCCCATCACTTCATGGCAAATAGATGGGTAAACAATGGAAACAGTGACAGACTGTATTTTCTTGGGCTCCAAATCACTGCAGATGGTGACTGCAGTCATGAAATTAGAAGACACTTGTTCCTTGGAAGAAATGCTATGACCAACCTAGATAGCATATTAAAAAGCAGAGACATTACTTTGCCAACAAAGGTCCATCTAGTCAAAGCTATGGTTTTTCCAGTAGTCTTGTATGGATGTGAGACTATATGTATGGATGTTGGACTATAAAGAAAGCTGAGTGCAGAAGAATTGATGTTTTTGAACTGTGGTGTTGGAGAAGACTCTTGAGACTCCCTTGGACTGCAAGGAGATCCAACCAGTCAGTCCTAAAGGAAATCATCCCTTAATATTCATTGGAAGGACTGATGCTGAAGCTGAAACTCCAATACTTTGGCCACCTGATGTGAAGAACTGACTCATTGGAAAAGACCCTGATGCTGGGAAAGATTGAGGGAGGAGAAGGGGATGACAGAGGATGAAATGGTTGGATGGCATCATGGACTCAATGGACATGAGTTTGAGCAAGCTCCAGGAGTTGGTGATGAACAGGGAAGCCTGGCATGCTGCAGTCCATGGGGTCGCAAAGAGTCGGACATGACTAAGTGAATGAACTGAGGTAGTAAGTTACTTTTTCTGATTTGTTTCCACACTGGTCAAAAGAATAATAAATATGTACCCTTCTGAGCTATAGAGATTCTGAAAAAGTGCATGTGGAGGTATTTTGAAAACTGAAATCCTGTTCAAACATAAGATGACAGTGATGATGATGGCAGTGGTGATTTGGGATAAATGTAAAAGTGTGTCCTGGATTTTGGTAGGTAATGCTATGTGGTGCAAGGGTGAGGCAGGACAGAGTCATTACAATGGAGTATGTAGCACTCACAGCCAAGACACAGAGGCTTAAAAGTACCAGGGGATCCTGAGCAAGAGAGTACGTATTGGAGATAGTGAAAGATACAAACAAAACCACAGGGTGCTGGTATCTGGAGGCCAGCTTGAGTTTTCTGCCATCAAAGAATTCTTTTTTAGTAGGGTGGAATCATGCTCCCTCCAACTCAGTCTTCAAACAATACTTTGGACGTTTTTTTTCTTTCACTATTTAAGTTGACATTAGCCCGGAGAGAAACCTGAGTCATAAGGATTAGTCAGTAATCCACCATAGTGGTCCAGATGAAATGAAGTGAAAGCCTCACTGGAAGTATTAGGAATGGAGGGAAAGATAACAAGCAGCAGCAAATTTTGTAGGACAATCCAGGGGATTAGCCCACTCACTAGATTCGAGAAGCAGCTGGAGATGATAGACACCATAATGAGTTCAGAGAAAGCAGTGGCACCATGGACAGAAGCAGGGGCACAGGAGGGGTAGGGTGGCAGTGGAGACGGAGGAGAGAGTGGCCTAAGATAGTTCCCAGGTGTTCAGGAGAGTGGCGGTGTGGATGAAGATGCCATGTGCAGCGCAGAGAAAAAACGCACCAAAAAAAGAGCATTGGGAAAAGATAATGAATTCAGCTTCAGATAGGCTGAAAATGAAATATCTGTGAGACATCAAGACAGGAAGTTGGAGAAGAATCTAAAGATCAATGGGAAGTCTGGGCTGAGGATAGGAAATTGTGAACCACTGGCACGCAGGTGATCACTGAAATTACAGGAGTCATGAGATTATTCACAGAGAGCTTGTAGACCTAAGAAAGAAAATGGGTAGGGGCAGAGGAGCCTGAAAATGATACTGAGAAGGGACAGTTGGAGAGGTGGGAGAAAGCCAGGGTCCAAGCGAGTTGAGAGTTTCAAGAAGAGAGTGGCCCCACTGAGAAACGCTGCAGACAGCATGCAAACCATGTTAACGACATGCAAATACATGTGTGCATGAAAGGAAAACCGCAAAAACATTTTGTTTCAGTGTGAGGCAATGTGTGATGGTGATGCTTTAAAATGAAGATTTGGAAAAAAAATTTTAATGAATATTTGAGATGTCTTTAATGTTAACAAAAAGAAGACTGTTTTTTATTGATGTGGAAATTCCCTTAGTGGTTTCATGTTAGAGCGTGAGGGCAGTGGTCTGTCTACAAGGGTTTGGTGAAGTGGAAGGGGTGACTATTAAAAAATTCCGTAAAGAAATCTGAAGGGAAAGGGAAAGACCAAGTAATCATCTGAGGAACGTATTTGTCTGTTGGTTTGGATTGGCTTTATTAAGAGAGACTAGGCCTGCTTGTAGAAAGGTGCTGAGAATGGGGAGAGAGGGGAGCACCAGAGTTGGAGAGACTGAGACCAGCAGCTGGGCTGCGATGATGGAGCACAGAAGCTAAAGTTGCCAGAGAAGGTTGGGTCAAGAGGACACCTGAAGCCTTGACTCCCACCGCTGCTGTGGACTTGGTGCTCTGGAGCTGCAATCTCAGCCCAATAAAACCTATAAAGAATGGAACTGTACACACTGCTATATTTAAAACTGATGCCAACAAGGACCTACCTAGCACAAGGAATTCTGTAATAACCTAAATGGGAAAAGAATTAGAAACAGAATAGATACTTGCATATGTATAATTCAATCACTTTGGTATATACCTGAAACTACACAAACATCATTAATCAACAACACTCCAATATAAAATAAAAACGAATGGAAATAAAGAATGGAACTCTACAAAGGCATACTGACCATCTCTGTGGATCCCTGGCTGTCCAGTACACTTATACCCTTGTTGTACCCCGATTATCCTGAGACTGGAAGCTCTCCCAAGATCCCAGTCCAGTGCCTACCCCCAGAAGGTCATCTATGTTCTATAGAATGCTTAGGCGTGCTATTTCCCACATGTCATTCGGGTGTGGTTTCCCCCAAATCACTCCACCTAAGCATAGAAAAGTACCATGTGAAGACCAAACTGGGTAATTTATGATTCTTGAATGTCATATGCATTTTGAAGCATTTGTTTATATAATTTTTTTACATTAAACATAAATTTTCTACATACAATGTTAAATACATACACCCTACTTTAAACTTGATGTATTTTATTTGCTTTAGGTCTACACAGGGGCAGACTTTAAAAGAATCTGCTTCCCAAACCTGCATGCATCATGAACAATAACTTGTTTTTGTAGATGTGAAGAGGTGGCAAGAATACACAGAAGAATTATACAAAACATATCTTCATGACCCAGATAACCATGATGCTGTGATCACCACCTGGAGCCAGACATCCTGGAATGCAAAGTCAAGCAGGCTTTAGAAGTATTACTACGAACCAAGCTAGTGGAGTGAGGGAATTCCAGTTGAATCTCAAATAAAATTTCAGTTTATTTCAAATCCTAAAAGATGATGCTGTGAAAGTGCTGCATTCAATATGCCAGCAAATTTGGAAAACTCAGCAGTGGCTACAGGGCTGGACAGGTCAGTTTTCATTCCAATCCCAAAGAAAGGCAACATCAAAGAATGTTCAAACCACTGCACAGTTGCACTCATCTCACATACTAGCAAAGTAATGCTCAAAATTCTCCAAGCCATGCTTCAACAGTATGTGAACTGTGAACTTCCAGATATTCAAGCTGGATTTAGAAAAAGCAGAGAAACCAGAGATCAAATTCCAACATCCGTTGGATCACTGGAAAAGCAAGAGAGTTCCAGAAAAACATCTACTTCTCCTTTACTGACTACACCAAAGCCTTTGACTGTGTGGATCACAATAAACTGTGGAAAATTCTGAAAGAGATGGGAATACCAGACCACCTGACCTGCCTCCTAAGAAATCTGTATGCAGGTCAAGAAGCAATAGTTAGAACTGGACATGGAACAACAGACTGGTTCTAAATCAGGAAAGGAGTACATTAGGCTGTATATTGTCACCCTGCTTATTTAACTTATATGCAGAGTACATCATGAGAAATGCTGGGCTGGAGGAAGCACAAGCTGGACTCAAGACTGCTGGGAGAAATATCAATAACCTCAGATATGCAGATGACACCACCCTTATGGCAGAAGGCGAAGAAGAACTAAAGAGCCTCGTAATGAAAGTGAAAGAGGAGAGTGAAAATGTTGGCTTAAAACTCAATATTCAGAAAACTAAGATCATGGCATCCGCTCCCATCACTTCATGACAAATAGATGGGGAAACAATGGAAACAGTGACAGACTTTATTTTTTTGGGCTCCAAAATCACTGCAGATGGTGACTGCAGCCATGAAATTAAAGATGCTTACTCCTTGGAAGAAAAGTTAAGACCAACCTAGACAGCATATTAAAAAGCAGAGACATTACTTTGCCAACAAAGGTTTAAAAGCTATGTCAAAGGTTTAAAAGTTAGTCAAAGCTATGGTTTTTCCAGTAGTCATGTATGGATGTGACACTTGGACTGTAGAGAAAGCTGAGTGCTGAAGAATTGATGCTTTTAAACTGTAGTGTTGGAGAAGACTCTTGAGAGTCCCTTGGACTGCAAGGAGATTCAACCAGTCAATCCTAAAGGAAACCAGTCCTGAATATTCATTGAAAGAACTGATGCTGAAGCTGAAACTTCAATATTTTGGCCACCTGATGCAAAGAACTGACTCATTGGAAAAGACCCTGATGCTGGGAAAGACTGAAGGCAGGAGGAGAAGGGGACGATAGAGGATGAGATGGTTGGATGGGATCACCGACTTGATGGATATGAGTTTGAGTAAGCTCCAGGAGTTGGTGATGGACAGGGATGCCTGGCATGCTACAGCCCATGGGGTCGCAAAGAGTCAGACACGACTGAGCAACTGAACTGAACTGATGATTCAACATATTCAGCAATCAGTCTAAGAAAACTTAGAGTGTTCATTGTGTTTACAAATAAAACAGATGAACAAATAAAATGTGCTAATATGTCTGATAACTAAAAAAAAAAAGAGAGAGAGAGAGAGAAGAGAAAGAAGAGAGTCTCCTTGGCAAGCAAGGGGTGCACAACTTCCCTCAGACATAGGTTGCAGAAAGAGTTCTAAGGTGAGGCAAGAATTAAAGAGTGTTTTCATCATGGTTTCAGAGTAAATCATCCATTGAGAGTGAGGCAGGTGGCTGAGTTTGGAGACTTGGGAAAGATGAGAGAGGTTCAGACTGGTCATTGAGGGAATGGGACAGGCAGCCAACAAGAAAGGAATGAAAGGCTGGCTACAGATCCGTGGTGGTCTGGACAGGACTAGGGAGCAGAATCCGCATGGAGACCATCAGTGGGTTCCACAACTTCCTGCCATCTCTTAGCCTGAAAGCAGGAATGAAGGCAACAGGCAGTGCGCGAGTCAAGGCTGGGGGTTTCTGGCTCTTACAGTTTGTTCTCCTGTGGCTCCCAGATGCCTCTCCAGCCTGACTGTATTCATGAAGTACCACACAGGTGGCTTGAAGCAACAGAAACGTACTACCCCACAATTCTAGAGGCTACAAGTTTGAAATTAGGTACTGGCAGGGCCATGTTCTTTCTGATGCTCCCTGCCTCTGATGGCTCTAGGGAAGGATACTTCCTTGACCCTTCCCAGTTTCTGGTGGTTGCCAGTAATCCTTGATCTTCCCTGGCTTGAGGCAGCACCACTCCAATCGCAGGCTCATTCATCACATAAACTGCCTGTGTATCTGGCTTTCTTCTTCTCTTCTACTAGGGATATACCTCATATTGGATTTACGAGGTATGCCCACTCCACTCCAGTACGATCTCGTCTTAACTTATTACATTGGTAAAGACCCTATTTCTAAATAAGGTTTCGTTGACAGACAGACATGAAATTTTGGGGAACAGCCAAGTACAGTGGTCTTTGTGCCCAGTAGAGACTCAAGCATGGGATGGTCTTGAAAGAGACTACTAGAATTGAACTTTTAATGCCATGCTTGGTCTGGCTGATGCACGGAGATGAAGGCCTACAGCATTTACTGATTGCAGTAGCGCTAAGAACTCTTCCTATTTTATATTCCTTTATTTATAAAGTCATTTGTATTCCAGAAAGGGCAGTTATTTAGCCATTCTTACCTCAGTGTTAATCCCTTAAGACAGAGAAAATGATCCTGCTAAAGGGAAAGGGAGATTAAAAATGAGATGAATTACAAAATTGTTAGCGCTATAACCACAGCTAAATCAACATGCACAGAAAGAGCCAGGATTGCTTAAAATTGGTTCAGAAATCCACTCCTGTGCTAAAGCAATGCTAAAGCATTCCATTAGGTCATTTGTCTACCTTGTTCAGATATAGCAAGATCAAGGTCAAAATCAGAATTCAGCGGCCTAACCTGACTAGGGTTTCCCTGGTGGCTCAGATGGTAAAGAATCTACCTGCAATGCAGGAGACTTGGATTGAATCCCTGGGTTGGGAAGATCCTCTTGAGAAGGGAATGGCAACCCACTCCAATATTCTTGCCTGGAGAATTCCATGGACAGAGGAGACTGGCGAGCTACAGTCCATGGGATCACAAAGAGTCAGACACGACTGAGCAACACACACACACAACCCTGACTGTGGCAGAGGAAGCTTTTTTATTTTTTCCTGAAATTGCTAGGTGTTGGTGGAAATTTCTTCTCTGAAGATTTGATACTGCTGCTGCTTATGAATTCCTAACACTGGAATAACTTAAATTATGCTCTTCTTAGATGGTGTTCAGAACTCCGAGAAGCCTTTTACCTTCTTCTGAAGAAAGCTTATAAAATAAAGCCCCGGGTTCTTGAATGCTTAGGACAGGCAAGGTTGTATCAACAAAGGTAAGTGAGAAGTCGTGGTTGGAGAAAAAACGTAAGCAGGAAGAACCTAACCCCTCACGGATCATGTGACATCTCACAGCTCTGGGGTTTTAGCACTGTTGACGTCTGCGGATCATCTAGGATTTTAGAGTTGGAAGGGCTGTGAGAATAATTTCAGTTCAGGCTTCTCATTTTGCAGATGAAGCAACCGATAGTAACCAGCTCAAGGGCACATTAAGGGCTTTTAACAGAGCTGGGGATGGACTCAGGTCTCTTGAGTCTCATCCCAGTCATCTTTCCACTACATGCAACAGCGTTCAAAAGAAAACTGTAGGTGCAGAAAAGGGAATCCCACCCCCAAATACATATGCTATGATTTAATCTGCATGCTCCAATCCCCTTTGCCCTGAAAATTCAGGTTCAGAAATGCAAAGACTAAAATCTGGGGAGAGGTATTGGCTTAGAAAACCATGCTGTAAACATCTCTTCTCTCCCTGCCCCCAACCCTACCATCCTTTGGCAATTTCATTAAAAATAGCTTTGACTTGAAACTGGCCTGGAGATCACCATCAACTCTGCAATTATATAAGTGCACAACGGAATGTATTATCATACCAAGCAAAACCCCCATGCTGCCTGAGAGCGCCCAGACTTTAAGGTAGACAGGCACAGCACCTGCTTCCTCCTCAGTTCTCAGGTGCACTGACAAGTCTGTGGTCGACAGAGCCTGGAAGGTAAAAGAAAGCCATGATGTGTCTTCATCTGCGGCTCTCAAAATACATAATTTCCACTGAGTCTTCCTCTCACAAAAGGGACACTCCAGTCATGCTTACTGGCAGGGTTGGTTCCTTCCCATTTCAGAGAAAAAGCTGCCACTTCCATGTAAGATCCAGAGGGGCACCAGGTAAACTTCCATCTTTAAAAGCCAATCCACGAGGAAGGAAATACCTTGGGTTAGATTCTCCTTCAGAGAAGGCAATGGCACCCCACTCCAGTACTCTTGCCTGGAAAATCCCATGGACAGAGGAGCCTGGTAGGCTGCAGTCCATGGGGTCGCTAAGAGTCAGACATGACTGAGTGACTTCACTTTCACTTTTCACTTTTATGCATTGGAGAAGGAAATGGCAACCCACTCCAGTGTTCTTGCCTGGAGAATCCCAGGGATGGGGGAGCCTGGTGGGCTGCCATCTATGGGGTCACACAGAGTTGGACATGACTGAAGCAACTTAGCAGCAGCAGCAGCGGCAGCAGCAACAGCGGATTCTCCTTATGGGATTTTTAGCAATGGTACCACCGTACCACAAGCATATGAATAGATAAACTTCATCTGAGCAGGATTGCCCACAAAATCTGAGGATGATTTTCATCTTCTACAACATGAATAAGCCAGTTTAGTTTGGTGAATTCTCCTTAGCAGCAAATTGAGTTGTCTCACCACATAGCTTCAGATACATAGCTTGATTTAAAATAAAATATAAGGAGGGACTTCCCTGGCTGTCTAGTGTTAAGACACCACCTTTCAATGTAGGGGGGCAGGTTCAACCCCTGGTCAGGGAACTCCCCCACATGGTGTGGAGGTGTGGCCAAAAATTAAAAATTAATTTTAAATAAGATAGTGACCTCTGTTTTCCAGGGGATTCCTGCCAGCAGCCCCTGGCCTGTTTTTGAGATGGATTCTCATCCTAGCTCTAATGGATGCCCAGGTGTGCCACCCAGATTCCCCTTAAGGACAGAAGCGTTCTTCCTCTAGCTGCTGGGGGTGTTGGTGGCTAAGTCCCCACTAGAGTACCCTGTGTACGGAGAGCTGATTCATTTAAGACCCCATCCCTCTTAGGGCAGGATGGGGAGCCTGCACCCAGTGACTGGTCTGACCCCTTGCCCCAATTCAGGATATCTCTGTAGGGCCCTCTGCGCTCCAGAGTTCCACATGGACCAAGACCCCAAGGTCTTTGTGTGACTAGCCTCACAGCTCAGTTTCTCCTCTGCCAGTAATGCTCCCTTCACTTCCTCCACAGGTACACAACCTTAGAGCCGTCCACATTCAACTTCCTTCATGCAGATCTCCATCTCAGAGTCTGACTTCTGGGGAAACCAACCTGTCACACCAATGCTTAGGTTGCTCTTTACACAAAGACTAGGCCTCCTATAGAAATGCATTGATCATTTTTTAAAAGTTTTCTTTATTTCCTGATTCTTCAACCTCTGGGGCTTTGCTGATCCTGCCCCTCCTTGGGCTAGCCAATTTCTAGAGATAGTAGAGGACTCATCAGCAAGTGAGCCTTTCATATACAAGACAACCAACCCAAAGCCCATTCCTTCAACCACCTCCATTATCGGGGTCTTACACTCTGGGTCACTTTCCACCTGCTATAAGCACCCCAAGACTAGATGCCAGACTGCTAGAGATAGTCCCTATACCTGGCGTGCATGCCTGGGCAGTCACTAAATTGTGTCCGGCTCTTTGTGATCACAATGGACTGTATCCCGCCAGGTTCCGCTGTCCATGGGACTTTCCAGGCAAGAATACTGGCGTGGGTTGACATTTCCTCCTCCAGCAGATCTTCCCAACACAGGGATTGAATCCTTTGTCTCCTGCCACTCCTGCATTGGCAGGTAGATTCTATACCACTGAGCCACCTGGGAAGCCCTATACTTTAGAGTCCACCAAAAGTATTCAAACTAGCTAATCCTAAGCCTGCTTACTCTGCTTTCCCAATTATTTCCTACAGGAATCACAATAAATGAACACTCTTGCCCACGTTTTCCTCTGGCAACAAATCCTGGTGCTTCTCCACGTAGCCCTGCATGATATGCCAGGCTTCCTGTCTCTGCAGATCTGTGAGTATAAAAACTTATTCCTCCATAAAGTCATATCCACATCTGTGTGTCTTATCACACCTGATTAAAATAAATCTTGGGTATATTTTAAAACAAGGTATTAGAGAGACATTTTTCCAAGCCAACAAAGTGTCTGAATCCCTTTAAGATCCAGGAGCCATGGGAAGACATTGGCATTAGTCATTCCCAAGCAAGCTGCCTGATGCTCTCGAGGCCAGGCTACAACGGGCAGATTCCGAATGCTTCATGCACCCTACTCCCTTTCCACTCACACTCTGACTTCTCACATTCTTTTCTCATTCTGGAACAAATATGGACAGGAAACAGTCTAGCAGAAGCTACCCAAGCAAACTCTAGGGTCTTCTGAAGCTACACTAGAATCTACTCTGCCTAGAACTTGGTCTTCTCAGCTCTGACCACCAGTAATTTCTAGGCTCATCTCTTTATTTCTCCTCCCTGGTTTCTTGAGGGATCATTCTTCTCCTAGAAGCAAAATTCATACCTAAGAAGGGACTCCTATGCTCCTGCACACATACATCCCCGTATAGATACATAAACCCTGTTTGGTCATCTCTTTGTTCCTTAATGAACTGTCCAACATGTCACAAAAGAGCTTTCAGAAGAAATTGTAAGAGGCCTTTGAAGCTTCTCCTACCTCCAAGTTTAGGAATCTCAAGATGCTTAGGATGCTGTGGGTGGCAGCATCAGGAAGATGGAGGTAGAAAGGACACATGGAGGTATATACACACATACCCACAAATGTAAAATTGGTCACCTCTGAACACAATGAAATATAGCTTTGCTCTACACAGCCATTCAAAGATTGTCCTTTCCTTAAATATTTGGACCTGGAATGAGTTTGGAACTTTACTGTTATAAGAAGTCTCTAATAAGAAGTCACGCTGAATAATTCATCCATCTGAGCACTTCCAGAGCATGTCAATGCAAGGATCTTATGCGACCCTGCTCATTAAAGCCCTACAGCTTCACAATTGTATTTAAGTGCAAATGTTTTTCTGTTGTTGTTGGGAATGATTTGTGTCCAGGTGACATCCTTTAATTTCAGGAAATCAGCATTTTGGGTACCGAAGTAGTGTTTTCCCCTCATTCTAGTGACATTAGTCATCACAGAGCCCCAGGCTGAGCTCCCTGTGTTATACACAGCATGTTCCCACTAGCTATCTGTTCTCCACATGATAGCGTATATATGTCAATCCTAATCTCCCAGTTTGTCCCCCTCCACATTCCAGTGAGAAGAGCACTGGATAAAAGATCCTATTTCCAAGGATACCCCTAAATTACTCTGAAGCTTTGGGTGGCAAAGCATTCCTTTCTCAGTATATTAATTTTTTATCAGAGAAAAGAGACTAATTTGACATGCTTTCCCCTATAAGGACACTGTGAGCCTTCATGTTTCCATAGGGAATTAGGAAAGCTTTGGAAAGGCCTTGTTATCGTCAAGCAACTATAGGGATCCTATTGTAATGGAATGAATTATGTTCCTTCTCAAAATTCATATGTTGAAGCCCTAACTCCAAACGAGATGGTATTAGGAAGTGAGAGGTTGGTAATTGGGTTTATATAAGGTGATGAGGGTGGAGCCCCCATGATGGGATTGGTGCCCTCATAAGGACAGAGACACAGATGGAGAGAACAGACCTGTGGAGATGGGGTGGGGAAGTGGGAAAAACTGGGAGATTAGGATTGACATATATATATATATACTATGATGTGGAGAACAGACAGCTAGTGGGAACTTGCTGTATAACACAGCGAACTCAGCTTGGTGCTCTGTGGCGACCGAGATGGGTGGGATGGAGGTGGAAGGGAGGCCCAAGGAGGGGATGTTTGTATACATACAGCTGATTCACTTCATTGTACAACAAAAACTCACACAACACTGCAAGGCAATTATATTCCAATAAAGAAAAAAGAAGAGGAAACACTAGAGCTTTCTCTCTCTGCCAAGTGAGGGTATAATGATAAGGTAGCTGTCTACAACTTGAGAAATAGACCCTCTCCCGATACTACATCAGTTAGCATTTTGATCTTGGACTTTCCAGCCTCCAGAAATGAGAGAAATAAATGTCTGTTATTTATACACTAAGTCTATGGTATTTTGCTATTAGCAGCCAAGCTGACTAAGACCCACACATCTTACCTGTTCACCCCAAGAATCATATAATGTCCCAGCTGGCAGGCTAGCTCAGATCTCACCCAGCATAACACTGTCACTTTACAGAGAATGAATCCAAGGTAATGAGAGAAATAAATGTCTGTTATTTATACACTAAGTCTATGGTATTTTGCTATTAGCAGCCAAGCTGACTAAGACCCACACATCTTACCTGTTCACCCCAAGAATCATATAATGTCCCAGCTGGCAGGCTAGCTCAGATCTCACCCAGCATAACACTGTCACTTTACAGAGAATGAATCCAAGGTGCAGAAGGGAAAAGTAAATTGCTGAAGCCCATACAGACTGCTTAGTGGCTGATGTAGTCTCTCGGCTCAGAGTCTCAAAAGACTGTAATGAAGCAGCTATGAAGCTGGGCTCTGGAGTTAAGGCTTGATTTTTGGACTTGCCACCAACTACTTATGTAACCTTGCATTAGCTGTGTGACATCTCTACAGGCAGTTTTTTCATCTGAACACTGAAGATGATAATAACCTTGTAGGGATACTGTGAAGATTAAATGAAATAAAACCTAGGATGTCTCCTGGCAAATAATTAGTGTTGCCTGAATTAGTGGTCCCCAACCTTTTTGGCACCAGGGACCAGTTTCATGGAAGACAATTCATCCACCCCAGATTGTGGGTGGAGGGGATGGTTTCAGGATGATTCAAGCACATTACACTTAATGTGCACTTTCTCTCTATTATTATTACATCAGCTCCACCTCAGATCATCAGGCATTAGATCCTGGAGGTTTGGGACCCCTGGCCTAAATGCTAGCTCTTTGTGGTAGAGACCAAAACAGATCTGGGCTCCCCTTCCACAGTGTAGAGTTAAGCTGTCACTGCGACCCAGCTGACCAGTCAGGGGTACATTTCTCAGTCCCCTGTGCATCTAAGTAGGGTCCCATGACTCAGTGCACACACCAGAGAAGTGCCAGTGATGTGTGCCACCACTGGACCAGGGTGGTTCAGTAACAGGCACCACATTTACCATCCCCTAATGGTTTTATTGATTCACTTATGGCTATGCTGGTTCTTCACTGCTGCATGGGCTTTTCTCCAGTTGCAGCGAGCAGAGGGCTTCTCTTGGCTGCTATATGCAGGCGTGGCGCAGTGGCTTCTCCTATTGTGAAGCAAGGGCTCCAGGGCGCACGGGCTTCAGCAGCTGCGCCGTGAGGGCTCAGCGGTTGCAGCTCCCGGGCTCTGGAGCACAGGCTCAATAGTTGTGGTGCGTGGGAGTCGCTGCTCTGTGCCACGTGGGGCCTTCCCAGACCAGGGCTCGAAGCCCTGTCTCCTGCATCGGCAGGCAGATTCTTCACCACTGAGCCACCAGGGAAGCCTTGCCCTCCTTTGTTGGTCGGAGTTTCCAGAGCAACGCTGCAGCCCTCAAATGGTGGAGCTGCAAGATGCAAGCAGCCTGCAACCCCAAGTAACGGCCTGGAGAAGAACTGCCTGCCCAGGACATTAGACTCTGCATGCGTAAGAAGTAAACTTTTATTGTGGAAGCCAATGACATCTGGGGGTTGTTACGAGAGCTTGCATGAATCACCTGGACTAATACGCTTTTGCTATTATTACTCAAGTAGGACAGGTATTGAGAAAATAAAAGGGAAAATTGGAGTGTTTAACTGGTATCACTTTTAGCTACAGCTTCTGGGTTTGAAGGTGGGAAAGGTTAGCTATTCGCAGCATCCCTATTTAAACTAATTCTCACACTCAAAAGCCTAGGTTCTCCTGCTATTAAAAAGCAGAGGGCACAGAGGCAGAGCCCAGGATAGTTCTGTCCTCCCTGGAGGCTGACATAGCTTTCCTGATGAATGATAAGAGGATTCTAAACGATTTCAGCCCTGGCCTGACGCTCCTATAAAATCCCTTGCAAGAATGGTGAAAGAATTAGAAATGCTGGAGGAAGGGTGGTGGTGCAAGTGTTGAGACAAGCCCAGTCCAGGCCTAATCTTCCCTCTGCTTTTAACTTGCTGCGTAACCTTGGTCAAGTCACACAATGTCCTGAGACTTAGTTTCCTCGTCTATAAAATGAAGGACTGAAAGAGCTCAAAGGATCCTCTCAGCTCTAATGATTTATTTTTGTTTGTTTTTTTCTCACAAGTTCTTCCACTCAACAGACATTTATCGAGTGCTGTGCTGGGTGCTGAGAGAGGGCAAAGATCTTTAAGATATGGTCTCTGACCTCAAGGGGATCAGTCTAGAGGGGATTTGCCTGTCCTGGACTCAGGCATGTTGGAGGCAGACTGTGCATGGTTCTCTTCCTACATGGCCGATTATAGGCCTCATATACCTCGATGTATAATATAGGACAAAGCAGAAAAGGACTCCTTTACAAGGCAACTATCCTAAGAAAAGGCAGAGGAACCAGAGATCAAATTGCCAACATCCGCTGGATCATGGAAAAAGCAAGAGAGTTCCAGAAAAACATCTACTTCTGCTTTATCGACTATGCCAAAGCCTTTGACTGTGTGGATCACAATAAACTGTGGAAAATTCTGAAAGAGATGGGAATACCAGACCACCTAACCTGCCTCTTGAGAAATCTGTATGCAGGTCAGGAAGCAACAGTTAGGACTGGACATGGAACAACAGACTGGTTCCAAATAGGAAAAGGAGTAAAAACTCTGATGCTGGGAGGGATTGGGGGCAGGAGAAGAAGGGGACGACCGAGGATGAGATGGCTGGATGGCATCACTGACTCAATGGATGTGAGTCTGAGTGAACTCCGAGAGATGGTGATGAACAGGGAGGCCTGGCGTGCTGCGATTCATGGGGTCGCAAAGAGTCGGACACGACTGAGCGACTGAACTGAACTGATCCTAAGAAAGGTGTTCATTCTGGAACAGTTCAGAGTATGCAATATGGTAACAACTCGGAAATGTCTTTTTCCCCCAGCAACTCAAAGCCCTGCATTTTAAACCCAAAAGGAGGCTATTATTTCATATGCCCTCATTTTACAAGTGAAACAAACGTCCAGAGAGATCAGATAGCTCATCCAAGGTCACTTACCTGAAGATGAGGTCACGTTCAGGCCCTCTATGCCAGTCATCTTGAGTCATGGCCTTGGAAAAGAAGGGAAATTTGAAAAAGCCATCCTATTCTATGCCCCAAAAAGGGGCCAGGTCAGTGTTTTCCACTGCATCACCACCTAAATTTCTTGCTTAGAAACTTCTGGAGTTTTTTAGAGGATGCTTTTGAAGTAGCTGGAGCCTCTTCATGACACCCCTGCAGATTCTGATGAGTGTTGCTCTAAGCAGGTTTAAATCTATAGCTATAACATGCAATTAAAAGATGCTTGCTCCTTGGGAAAAAAAACTATGACAAACCCAGACAACATATTAAAAAGCAGAGGCATTACTTTGCCAACAAAGGTCCGTATAGTCAAAGCTACGGTTTTTCCAGTAGTCACATAGGGATGTAAGAGTTAGACAATCAAGAAGGTTACCAGGCTCCTCCGTCCATGGGATTCTCCAGGCAAGAGTACTGGAGTGGGTTGCCATTTCCTTCTCCAGGGGATCTTCCCAACCCAGGGATCGAACCCATAAGCACTGAAGAACTGATGCTTCCAAATTGTGCTGGAGAAGACTCTTGAGAGTCCCTTAAACTACAAGGAGATCAAACCAGTCAATCCTAAAGGAAGTCAGTCCTGAATATTCATTGGAAGGACTGATGCTGAAGCTGAAACTTCTTGGCCACCTACTTCGAAGAACTGACTCCTTGGAAAAGACCCTGATGCTGGGAAAGATTGAGGGCAGGAGGAGAAGGGGACGACAGAGGATAAGATAGCTGGATGGCATCACCAACTCAATGGACATGAGTTTGAGCAAACTTGGGAAGAGAGTGAGGGAAAAAAATCTAAGATAAGTGACGGGGAAGCCTGGCTTGCCTCAGTCCATAGGGTCACAAAGAGTCGGAAATGACTGAGCGACTAAACAACAACAACAACAACATGCAGCTACTCCTTAAGCCTTTCAGCCTCAGTTTCCACATAGTATACGTGTTTTAATTATGTTTAAAACTCCGTAACTCCAAAACTAGTCATGCAGCCAAAAAAAACAGTAGATTGTGGTGAACAGTCTACTAGCCAACATTCTATTTGAAAGGATTCAACCTTCTGTGGGAAACAAAAAGCCCCTTCCTCTGTTGCTATGGGAACGGCTCAGCGCTGCTATGGATGCTCTGCAGGAGGCTGCCTTGGAGCAGAGCTGGGGAGTGGGCTTTCTTTCCAATAAGGCAGGAAGGCTGTTTGTGGAAAAGCGATCCTGTCAGCCCTTCTGATTCCTGCGGGGGCTGGGAGTGATTCCCCAGCCTCCAACTCTTTTTTTCATAGGGCTGCCCAGCTGACAAGAAAAGAGGCCATGGCCCAAGGTTCATTCCAAATGATGCTGGAGTAGGGTTCTCTGTTTAAAGACTCAGGCTCAATGAGAAGGAGAGGTTTACTTGTCTCCACTGGCACAGCTGAATCCCTACCCTGTGACGACAGGCAGATTGGGCACCCCATTGTCTAAAGAAGCCAGAGATAGCCATGAAGAGACCCACAGCAGAGATCTGGCAGGGGCAGGTGTGTGAATGGAGAGCGTGAGTAGCCACATGTCACCTCTAAGTGACTTTGGAAACCCTTACGGCCCCACTCCCACCCTACATGTTCCCAAAAAGATTGCCAATGATTGTCGCCTTCTGACCCATTTTGTCTTTTACTCTGTGCCACAGAAGACTTATTTCTCAGCCTACTCCCAGCTGCTTCTGACTCAGACACACCCCCGGGGGCCACATTCCCCGCTCATCCCTTAGGAACACTTTCAGCTTTACTAGGCCAAGGACAGTGAGGACGACTCTGATGGCACAGTGGTTAAAAGCATGCATCCCAACATCAGGCAGGCCTGGCTCTGTGACCTCGGTCAGGATACCACACCTCGGTCTCAGTTTCCTCATCTGTAAAATGGATAGAATACTATCTGCCTTATAGGATTACTGGGAGTATTATATGACACGGTGCATGAATTGCATTTAGCCAAGGGTCTCGATCATATTGTGTATATAATGGATGAAGACTTAACCAAAAACATAGTTTAGATTAAATGACTTTTACAGTTTTCTCAATTATAGGAGTATGTGATTTTTATCCCCACTTCTTAAAAAATATATATATTATGACTATTCTCTGGGGTTAGAATTATTTTAACCATTTTTAATGTCAGAGCCACTTTCTCCTTTTCTTATTCTCCTTTATGAATAACTGTTTATATTAAACACACACAAAAAAACATGAAAGAAAGATATACAATAAACTGTGAATCATGTGTTTGGTGGCAGGAAACCATGTAGACTGATTTTTTTCTCTTATGATAGAAATAAAATAGAATATTTTACAAAGTGGTATTATTCAACATTCTATGTGATTTCTATTCTCTTTTTGATATCTATTTAATGGGTCTTAAACAATGCTTAATTTAATTGCCTTTTCCACAAAGAGTATTTTCAAGTCTCCATCTTCAGGCCTGGCTTCCCTCCCAGACTGTGGTCCCCCTGGGCCAGCATACATCCAGGTGGATGAGCCAGAAGAATCCATCATCAATCAACTGCTCAGGGCTTATCACTGTTTACAAAGCCCTGCCATACTTGTCTTATTTAATCTGCAAAACAACCCTGTGATGAACAGCATCAGCCCCATTTTCCAGAAGAAACAACTGACAGACACTAAAAGGCTTGCCTATTTCATGTCCACTTCATGTAGATAAACGACAGAACTAGGACTCTGAACGCAGTATGCTGGTGCCACTTCAGGGCCGGCTCCTCCAAGGGGAGCACGTCTGGATGCCCCAACTTGATTATCCCCCCACTGAATCTAGTGACTCTTCCAGCCTCTCTTTTCAGTAATGGCTTCGTCCTCTTCTCCCTCACCCAGGGCCCAGACGTGGCAGGCCTCTGACTTCTCTCACTCTCTTCTCCACCACTTCCCTCTATCCAACATGAAGTCCTGTCAACTCTCCTCTTTCAGTGTCACTTCCATCACTCCTTTCTTCTGTTTTCACAATGACCCCCTCATGTTCAGGTCCTTGTTGCCTCCTATATAGCCTGATGACTCAACTATGCAATTGCCTTCCAATTTGACTGAGTAACTCCTACCTCTTTGTCCTTCAAGGTAACAGCTTTTGATTTCCTACTAAGAAAGTTCAAGTTCGCTGCTTGACCTGCAAAACCTTTCTCTGTCTCCTGAACCTTTAATCCTTGCTTTAATTCTTATTACTCCCCTGCTTGGTCCACTCAGCTCTAGCCATATATGTATGCCCTGTTCAAGAGTGGTAAATGCATCTCTTCCCAGGTGTCAAGAGATCAAAAGGTGATATCTGCTTAGATCCTGGCTGAAAGACTCATGAGAGCATATTTGGGTCAGAGATAAAAGTAACAAAATCAATTAGCGGTATCTGACATTGCAAAATGATGGGGAAGGGGTGGAAGAAGGTGGCCTTTCATTATCACTTGTCTTTTCCATTGGTGTAAAGCTTAGAAGACGCTTACTCCTTGGAAGAAAAGTTATGTCCAACCTAGATAGCATTTTCAAAGGCAGAGACATTACTTTGCCGACTAAGGTCCGTCTAGTCAAGGCTATGGTTTTTCCTGTGGTCATGTATGGATGTGAGAGTTGGACTGTGAAGAAGGCTGAGTGCCGAAGAATTGATGCTTTTGAAGTGTGGTGTTGGAGAAGACTCTTGAGAGTCCCTTGGACTGCAAGGAGATCCAACCAGTCCATTCTGAAGGAGATCAGCCCTGGGATTTCTTTGGAAGGAATGATGCTGAAGCTGAAACTCCAGTACTTTGGCCACCTGATGCGAAGAGTTGACTCATTGGAAAAGACTCTGATGCTGGGAGGGATTGGGGGCAGGAGGAGAAGGGGATGACAGAGGATGAGATGGCTGGATGGCATCACAGACTCGATGGACGTGAGGCTGAGTGAACTCCGAGAGATGGTAATGAACAGGGAGGCCTGGCGTGCTGCGATTCATGGGGTCGCAAAGAGTCGGACACGACTGAGCTACTGAACTGAACTGAACTGAAAGCTCATCTAGGCCATGATCTGGTCTTTCTTCCCCAATCTAATTTCCCCACAGTCATTTAACAGTACCTCGCACTTCGTACATACTCAGTAAATATTTTTATATTGATCTATAAATTTTTCTAAACCCATTTTGAGCTATAATACAGCAGAGGCCCATAGTGCAGTACAGTGACTCTCAACTCTGGGAAACTTAAAAAAAATACTGATGTCTGGGTCTCATCCCCATGGGTTCTGATTTAATTATTCTGGGAAGAATATAGCACTAGCAGGTTTTTAAAGCTCTTTAAGGTCAAGAACCATTGGTTTAAGAGAAGGGCAATGGATCTCATAAGTCCTGGATTCACTGAGTAGCTGTGTGATCACGAACAAATCACTTACTTCACAGGGGCTCCATTTTACCTGATAAAAAATAAAGTGTTTTACTGCATTAGATCTGAGGTGTATTCAAGTTCTAACAATTTTCTCTGCCATTTCCTGAAGAGTTTCTCTACCAGCAGAGTCTGGCTTTTACACTGGGGGATCTAAAGGCCTTCATCAGATGAGCCCAGAATCAGAAGAAGTGAAAACTGATGATGGTGAGGGTAACTTGGGGGGTCATTAATCCCCACCCATTCTTAGATATGCACAACTGGCACTTTCTTACATGTAAAATGTGCTTTCAGAAAAGGTCCTGGGACTTCCCTGGTGGTAAGGGGATACAACGCAGGGAACCCAGGTTCAACCCCTGATCTTGGGAGAACCCACACACCACAGAGCAGCTAAGCCCGCACCACAACTACTGAAGCCCGTGGGCCCTAGAGCCCACGCGCCACAGCTACAGAGGCCCAGGGGCCTAGAGCCTGTGCCCTGCAACAAGAGAAGCCACGGCAAAGAGAAGCCCACACATGGCAATGAAGAGGAGCCTCCGCTGCTGCAACTAGAGAAAGCCTGAAGACCCAGCACAACGAAAATCATACATACATACATTAAAAAAATGTTTCAAAAAAGCTCCTAAACTTCTATTGCAACCAGATTGTTGCCTCTAAGCCAATCATGTAGAAAATGTGGAGCTGCCTAAAATCAGACTTGAATGGAATCCTTCCTATTATTTAGAAGTATGCAAGGGACTGTACGGGAATACAAAGAAACACAACATCTTGTTCTGCGGAACTCAGACTATAACTGAGGAAATAAAATTCACTCACACACACACACACACACACACACACACACACACACTAGAACTAAATACAGGACCCTGCCGGTAAGTGTGCAGGTAGCACCCAGGGAAGGGAAGGGTCTATATTCTCATCAGTTCCAGCTAGGTCTTTTTGACCTTAAAGCGTTGCTATCATTCTGACCCTACTATCAATTTTATTCACGCCGTGATCGATTCCTGGCCACTGGGGAGGGCTCCCAGGATGTCTCCTAAACTGTTCTCGCTGGCAGGAAGCAGCGAGAAACACCTTCCACCCATCCCATCATCTCTGCCTTCTATTCCCCGAGAAATGGCTCCCAAATTCATGCCCAAGTGATTTCCATGTGATTTAGACTAGAAAGAGGCAGAAAGGATGGAGATGGGGAGAGAAAGCGAAGTAAATGTTCTGTTCCTTGGAGAGAGTCTGGATAAAGCTTACACCAGGTCCATCCAGAGAAGGTGGTGAATGGGCCCTTGGTAAATGTCAGACATCTGAGCACCGTGTGCTAAGCAGGCAGCCTTTCTGAACCTATTCAGGCATCGTAGCACTTTATCACCAGGTTTTGTAGACCAGAGTTCTTTGACCATCTCTAAGGGGTTAACTCTCAGTTCTAATGGTTTCTCTCCTTGTGAGTGTGGTCAGTGGTAGCTGAAGGCTTCTGAGAGTGATGGCAATGGGTTAAGATGAGTCCTGCCTTCCTGCGACCACACCAAAAAGTGTCTTCCCTGTGCTGAAATTTTTTTGCTCTGTTTCGTCTCATAATGGCCTTCCTCTGATAGCAGCCAATTTGTTACAGTCTCTCCAAACTTGACTTCATAGAATGTGAATCATCCAATCTAAACCCTGATTTTACAGATGAAGAAATAAGTCCCTTCGAGAGAAGGGACTTGCCTGTGGTCATCCACAGGTGATGTGAATATTGTGATATTCTGATGGTCCAGAGGGTACATGAAAAGAAAGGACACCACAGAGTTAGCCTTTGGCCTCTACATTCTTCTTTTCAGTGACCTCATCTACCCCCATGTCTTCAATCTCACCTCCATTATCATGACTTAATGCTCTGAAGCTATCCTGAATGCCAGATCCATGTTTCTATTGATCTAAATCATTCTTCCATGGATGTCCCATTACTGTCTCAAAAGCAGCATGTACCAAATGGGGCTCAACATTGACCTCCAAACACCTCGCAAAATTATTCCCCACTTTTAGATTCTCCATCATATTTAAAGGCAAGTCTATCCATTCTATCTTGCTAGGAGGCCTTACAAATAGCTGTGAAAAAAAGAGAAGCAAAAAGCAAAGGAGAAAAGGAAAGATATACTCATTTGAAAGCAGAATTCTAAAGAATAGCAAGGAGAGATAAGAAAGCCTTCCTCAGTGATCATTGCAAAGAAATAGAGGAAAACAATAGAATGGGAAAGACTAGAGATATCTTCAAGAAAATTAGAGATACCAAGGGAACAATTCATACAAAGATGGGCTCGATAAAGGACATAAATGATATGGACCTAACAGAAGCAGAAGACATTAACAAGAGGTGGCAAGAATACACAGAAGAACTACACAAAAAAGATCTTCACAACCCAGATAATTACAATGGTACAATTACTCATCTAGAGTCAGACATCCTGAAGTGTGAAGTCAAGTGGGCCTTAGAAGGACCACTACAAACAAAGCTAGGGGAGGTGATGGAATTTCAGTTGAGCTATTTCAAATCCTGAAAGATGACACTGTCAAAGTGCTGTATTTAATATGCCAGCAAATTTGGAAAGCTCAGCAGTGGCCACAGGACTAGAAAAGGTCAGTTTTCATTCCAATCCCAAAGAAAGGCAATGCCAAAGAATGGTCAAACTATCACACAATTGCACTCATCTCACATGCTAGTAAAGTAATGCTCAAAATTCTCCAAGCCAGGCTTCAACAGTACATGAACCGTGAACTTTCAGATGTTCAGGCTGGATTTAGAAAAGGCAGAGGAACCAGAGATCAAATTCCCAACATCCATTGGATCATCAAAAAAGCAAAAGAGTTCCAGAAAAACAGATAATTCTACTTTATTGACTACGCCAAAGCCTTTGACTGTGTGGATCACAACAAACTGTGGAAAATTCTTAAAGAGATAGGAATACCAGACCACCTGACCTAACTCTTGAGAAATCTCTATGCAGGTCAGGAAGCAACAGTTAGAACTGGACATGGAACAAAAAACTGGTTCCAAACTGGGAGAGGTGTACGTCAAGGCTGTATATTTTCACCCTGCTTATTTAACTTATATGCAGAGTACATCATGAGGAACGCTGGGCTGGAGGAAGCACAAGCTGGAATCAAGATTGCCGGGAGAAATATCAATAACCTCAGATATGCAGATGAAATTAAAAGACACTTGCTCCTTGGCAAGAAAAGCTATGACCAACCTAGACAGCATATTATAAAGCAGAGACATTACTTTGCCAACGAAGGTCCATCTAGTCAAAGCTATGGTTTTTCCAGTGGTCATGTATGGATGTGAGAGTTGGACTATAAAGAAAACTGGGCACCAAAGAATTGATGCTCTTGAACTGTGGTGTTGGAAGAGACTCTTGAGGGTCCCTTGGACTGCAAGGAGATCCAACCAGTCCATCCTCAAGGAAATCAGTCCTGAATATTCATTGGAAGGACTGATGCTGAAGCTGAAACTCCAATACTTTGGCCATCTGCTTCGAAGAACTGACTCACTGGAAAAGACCGATGCTGGGAAAGATTGAAGGTGGGATGGGAAGGGGATGACAGAGGATGAGATGATTGGATGGCATCACCAACTCAATGGACATGAGTTTAAGTAAGCTCTGGGAGTTGATGATGGACAGGAGGCCTGGCGTGCTGTGGTCCATCGGGTCACAAAGAGTTGGACATGACTGAGCGACTGAACTGAACTGAGTCATCTTTGACCCCGCCCTCTTTATTTTACTTTCACTCAGTGCCAATCAGGCTCCAAATCTACTGAGTCTCATAGAATGCCTCTGTACCCATTTCCTGTCTATTTCAATAGACACAACCCAGGCCTCTCTCATCCTCTACCTGCATTTCTGTGATATTCCTTAGTCTGTGACCCTCTTTCTGGGTTCTCCCCATCTGCCCCTTGTGCTGTGCTTAGTCACTCAGTCAAGTCCGACCCTTTGTGACCCCATGAACTGTGGCCCACCAGGCTCCTCTGTCCATGGGGATTCTCTAGGCAAGAATACTGGAGTGGGTTGCCATGCCCTCCTCCAGGGGATCTTCCCAACCTAGGGATCAAACCCAGGTCTTCCACATTGCAGGAGGATTATTTACCATCTGATCCACCAGGGAAGCCCAAGAATATTGGAATGAANCTCCTCTGTCCATGGGGATTCTCTAGGCAAGAATACTGGAGTGGGTTGCCATGCCCTCCTCCAGGGGATCTTCCCAACCTAGGGATCAAACCCAGGTCTTCCACATTGCAGGAGGATTATTTACCATCTGATCCACCAGGGAAGCCCAAGAATATTGGAATGAATAGCCTATCCCTTCTCCAGGGGACCTTCCCAACCCAGGAATTGAACCAGAGTCTCCTGTATCACAGGCAGATTCTTTACCAGCTGAACTACCAGGGAAGATCAAAACATATCTAGAAACACCCACTTGGAGAAAGATGTTTTCATACAGTTTGGGGGCAAATGAAGCCATCCAACAGAACCATGCCATAAACTCACCACCTGGCAGAGACTTCCAGGCTAGAATCCTGCCCAAGCTCATGGTTGCCACTGGCCTGTCTGGTCCAGGACTCTGGCCACACTCTGCATCACACGGTCACCACTGGGTACATCTTCTGTTCACTGCTGGTTTGAAGGAAGGGAGTCTGGATCTGCCTGTCTGAAGCCCATCCAGGAATGGGGGCACCAGGGTCATGGGCACCAAGTCTGGCTGCATGGTGTATCCTATGAAGGGGGGATGCAGGTACTGTCCCTGTTGGGGCACGATCTGGGTGGCTTGCTGGCAGCTGAGCACAGAGAAGTTCATGGGCATGTTCATATACATGTTGTTCATGGTGCCCTCAGGCAACAACAGTTGGTTGAGGCCCGGGTTGGGGGTGCCCAGGCCCCCAAGTTGGTGCTGGTTCAGTTCAGTTCAGTTCAGTCGCTCAGTCGTGTCCGACTCTTTGCGACCCCGTGGACTATAACCTACTAGGCTTCTCCGTCCGTGGGGTTCTCCAGGCAAGAATACTGGAGTGGATTGCCATTTCCTTCTCCAGGGGATCTTCCTGACCCAGGGATCGAACCCAGGTCTCCCACATTAGAGACAGACGCTTTAACCTCTGAGCCACCAGGGAAGCTGGTGCTGGAGCTGCAGCTTATTCATCCTCAATATTGCTACCAGATTAACCTTTCTAAAACAAAGATCTTTTTGTTTTGCTATGTCATTCTCTTACTCAAAGTGAGTTCTGCAATTGCTTTGCTGCCTATAGAGTATTGTCTAAACCCTCCAGCTGTTGTCAAAGTGAAAGTGAAAGTCACTCAGTCGGGTCCGACTCTTTGCAACCCCATGGAGTATATAGTCCATGGAATTCTCCAGGCCAGAATACTGGAGTGGGTAGCCGTTCCCTTCTCCAGGGGATCTTCCCAACCCGGGGATTGAACCGAGGTCTCCTGCATTGCAGGTGGATTCCTTACCAGCTGAGCCACAAGGGAAGCCCAGCTGTTGTCAAGACTATCTACAACTTGGTCAAACTCTGAGATTGTTTCACTCTGCACCCTGATCTGGCCACGTTGCACTATTCACTGTTTCCTCAATTCCTTGTCTTGACCAGAGATGTCCTTCCTTCCATTTTACTTTGACAAAGCCCTATTTCTTCTTTAAGACTCCCTTCTTTAATGAAGTCATCTTCCATTCTACACACGGTCCCAGTAAGTGGTGACTCTTAGCATTTTTAAGTTAATGCAGTGACATTGCTGGTTATTAAGATTATGATAAGAATATATTAGAAGAAGCAGTACAAAAGCACAGCCATGAAAAACCCAGAGAAGGTGGCTATGGCTATATGGTGGCCTCTTTTAATGTGTTTCCTTTCTCCCAATCAAGGGGCCAGGCCTCAGGCTGTACAACTCCTCCTGCTCTGCCAAGGTGTTTCACACCTTTATTTTAGCTCTTACCACCCTTACCACTTGCCTTTCATGATAGGTGTGGGTATAAAATTTTTGCTTCTTTACTGGTTTAAAAACTCATGTAGGACACACCAAAGGAGTCTGAAACTATGGCGCCTTGACATCTGTCAATGCTATCACAAGGTTAATTAGCTTCTGTTGTAGTTATGGGTATAGGTAGGAGACGGTAGTGAGAGTGGGAGGTGGCTGCCTGTATGCAGTGGTTCCCATTACTGGCTTGGGCTCTGGGCCAAAATACCCATTTCTAACTACATTAGGCCAGACGGACCTTGGGAAGAAACACTTTCCTATACAGGGTAGATCTAAATCTCTACTCACAAGCCCATCTCAGCTCAAGTTTGGAAAGGCCACATTCAGTGCCTGTGAGTAGGGAAAAGAGAGTTCAACAGAGCATAGTATAAACCCAAATCACCTTATTGATACTCGAAGGAAAGCACCTACAGAAAATTTGGGGTCCTGGAATTTGGCCACTGTGATCTGGACTCCTGGATGTAAAGGGGGGGAGGTAAATAATGCTGAGAAGAGTTGCTCTAGAAGCTACCATTATCTTGTAACTAATATTACTATGCTAAGAGTTTTATATATATAATTTTAATCCTCCCAGCAATTCTGTGTGGGTACTAAAATTATTGTCCTTATTTTAAGCAGAAGAAAAAGTTTAGAGAACTTTGGATTTTGTGACTCATAAACTAGAGCATTTTGTGAGCTTCATTAATGTTTTAATGCATTTATTGAGCATTTTACTCCAGCTACTGTACTAGACATTGTGGAAGATTTACGGATCAATCAGATATGCTCCCTGACCCAGGAAGTCCAGAGGCCAGTGGAGGAGACAGTTAAGTATTCAAGTAAACCAGATTTTGTTATGGAAAGAGAGAGGTTGGTATTGACTCAGTAGTCTTACTTAAAGAAAAGGATTTGGGCCAGTGGCTTTGCAAGGTAGACCAGACCTCAAAGGGCAGAGGCAAAAGGGCATGTGCTTTCTGGGAAACCGGAAAGGAGGAAATCCCTTAAGGAAAGAATCACATCCTTTATGCATAATTCAATTCAAGAGGTTTTTTGTCATGGACAACCTAGAAGAAATGGACAAAGTCTTAGAAAGGTAAAATCTGCCAAGACTGACCCAGGAAGAAATATAAAACATGAATACATCAATTACAACTACTGAAACTGAATCAGCAACTTAAAAACTCCCAACAAACAAACGTTCAGACCAGATAGATGGCTTCATAGGTGAATTCCACCAAACATTTAGAAAGGAGTTAACTTCTGAAACTATTCCGAAAAGCTGGAGAGGAAGGAATACTTCTGAACTTATTCTATTAATATGAGGCTAGAGTCACCCTGATACTAAACAAAGATATCACCAAAAAATTACAGGCCAATCACTGAAGAACACAGATGTAAAAATCCTCAACAAAACACCAGCAAACCAAGTCCAAAAATACATTAAAAATATCATACATCCAAGTGGGATTTATCCCCGAGATGCATGTATTTTTCAGTATCTGCAAATCAATCAAGGTGATACACCATATTAACAGATTGAAGAATAAAAATCCTATGATCATCTCAACAGATCCAAGAGGTTTTCATCAAGCATGTTCCCTGTACCTGCCAGGACAGTGTGCATACGAGGAGGGGGTGGGGTATAAAGATAAACAAGATAGAGTTGTTGCCCTCAGGCCCCTGGACAACTCTTTCCTTAGTCACTAGCAGATTCTCCTCCTCCAGCCACCCAAAGAATCCTCCCACTCTCTCTCCCTCAATGAATAGCTGATGAACTCGTTTACTTGACTGCTCCCTGTTTCGTCTAGGTCAGATCTTAATCTACTGTCAAGAACAGCAGCCAGGGTTGGAATTTTGAGACCAGAAGACCATGGGGAAGAACTGCACACCCTAAGACATTTGCAGGTCACTCTCTGAGCCCATCTAGGCACATAATTCAGAGATTTGATAACCTTCCTTAATATTCCCACCCTTAATGGAGGTACGACCATGCTAACAGCTGGGAAGGCAGAGAAGCTGAGTTCCCTGTGTTTCTTTGTGTCCTGTGGATACACGTGTGAGAGCTCGTGTGCATGCGTGTGTGTGTGTGTGCACATGCGCTGCATGTGTGCGAAGTGGGTTGCCATGCCCTCCTCCACGGGATCCTCCTGACCCAAGGATCAAACCCACGTCTCTTATGTCTCCTGCACTGGCAGTCAGGTTCTTGACTGTCTGAGCCAGCAGGGAAGCCTGTTAGCATGCGTAAGAACAGGACTACTTCTCAGGGTCAGCAGTCACACTGGGGGAATCCACATCTGGTCTCCTGCAGTCTCTACAAGGCTGTTACCTACATCCAGAAAACCACACCAAGCCTCGCTAATTGACCTGAATGTCAAGCCACTTCCTCTGGGAATCCCCAAGGGCTTGTCTGAGAAGAGCTGTGAACCTTCATAATAACAAAAGCAGAAAAAATAACAACAGTCCATCTTGGCTCCCTGGCTGTAAATGGCTCATTTACTCTGGCAAGAGGAATGGAGTTTTAATGACAAATTGTGATGTCACACAGCAGGCTTGGTTGTGTGCTGTAAATTATTTTGAAAGAGGCACTATGCCTTAATAAAGAGGATAGCTCTCTGCTGCAGAGTCCGGACTCAGCTGTGGAGTGACGGCAGCTGGAATCCCCATCCTCACTCCCACTCCCCTCCTGGACCTCCCCTGCTCCTTCTCAGGCCCTACTCTCTCTCCTGACTCCGGACAATGAAGACACGGCAGTGCCTTTCACAGGTGAGGGTCACTGCATTTTCTCTCCTGAAAGTGCAAGAAGATCAACTTGTATTTCACAAAACCCAGAGCCAGAAGGCATAGGGTTCAAAAGGCATCTGCTAACTTGTTCTCTTGAGAACTTTCTGGTCTCTCTTCTATACAGGATTCACCTTCACAGAGGAGGAAGGAGCCCTGAATACTGCGCTGGAAAGATGTAGAGACATGCCAGGAGACCTCCAGGCTCACATCTTCCACATCCTTTAAGAGCCCTTGGGGATAAGATGTAGAGGCCACAGAAGCATGGGCAGGCTGGTGCTCACTCATCTCCACGCCCTCCGCTAAATTCCCCAGCCTCCCTTGTCATTGGATGCAGTCATGTGACCAGTTTCGGCCAAAGGACTATAGTTGAAAGTGAAATGTGTCAACTCAAAGTCAAGGCAGTTGAGAGCCTGTGTGCCTCCCTCTATCTCTTTCTCTCTCTCTACCCCTCCATGGTGATCTTGGAGGCTGTCCATTCCTGGTGGAGTAGCGACGAGATGAAGGAAGGCAGTGTGTCCTACATTTAGCTCTGTATTCTAGTGAACAAGAACTAAAACTATATATGAAGCTAATGAGATTTCAGGGATTCTTTGTTACTGCAGGACACTCAAGCCTATCCTGACCAACAAAACCAACATCTCATACCTGTATTTTCTGGTACTGGTAGCAATCACCTTTCTGCTCCCATACATTGACCCTGTCTGCCTTGAAGGCTGACTATGGAGCACTGTCGATCAGACAGGCCTGCATTCCAGGTCAGCTCTGCCACTTACTAGGCAATTTCAGAAGTTGCTTAGCCTTTCTGAGTCTCAGTTTCTCCATCTGTAAAATAGGAGCATCTATCTGGTCAGAGACAAATCAGACGATCTTTGTAAAACCCTTAATGCTATTCTTGACACCTAATAGGTGCACCCAGATAGCAATTCTAACCTTCTCTTTCCCTTTCTTCCCTCTCAAGATGCAATGTGGTTATGAATGAAGTGAGACTAATTGGCCCATGAGAACGCAGTCTGCAAAATTGGTCTCATCAGCACTTAATGCTACTTAAACATGTGAATATCTATGTGTGCTACTTACAGTTTATGTTCCCTTGGGAAGCTATGTAATCACTCTGTACCTCAGTTTCCGCATCTGCAAAATGGGACAGTAAAGGTACCTCACTCATCTCAATGTTGTGGGGATTAAACAAATACTAACTATACAACATGCTTGGAACAGTGTCTGGCACATATAACCACTACATATGAAGGTTATTTCCTGTCATTATTATTCTCTGCCCATTGGCTAATCTCACTTTGAAAAATTTGTGTCCTGGGCGGGGGGCGGGGGTAGGAGGAGGTCTCATCTGTGTATCCACGAATTGGAGAAAACCTAAAATCCAGACAGTTACTCACATAGACCAGAAATCAGGTGACATATTTTCCCCTGCCCTAATGTGTTTTAAAGCACTCTTCCTCTCTAGATTGCATGGTCCAGTCAGGTGCTTTGGTTAATTATAATAAAAGGCTAAACATTAGCAAAAGAGAGGTAAAAAAAAAAAAAAAAACTATGTCCAGATATCTAAAGATTTGCTCTGCACTTGGGGTACCTGCTCATTTATCCTCTAAAACATGTATTTAGTGCCCGCTGTGTTCCAGGCATCAGATTGGGAACCACAGATGTAGGAGTAATGGTCCTCACATTCTGACAGAAACGACACACACACCAACAGGTAGCTCTGAAGCAGTGTGAGTGGGAAGATGAAGGTTTGTACACAGTAGTTTAGGGTTTGGTATTCAAGAAAGGTCACCCAAGGGAGCCTGGGCCATATAGGGTGTGTAGGTGTGTGTGTGTGTGTGTCTCTGTGAAGACTTTCCAGAAGAGGTTACTTCCACCTGAGTTTTATAGGATAGGAGTTTATGGGCAAGAAATGGGATGAGGGTATTCAAGGCAAAAAGACACAAAGGCCATTTATACTACTGCAGTATAAAAAGATGGTGATGATGAAGGCTTGATATAGAGGTAATGATAGGTGAATGCAAAGGAGGTGGAGTCTATCCTGAGATGTCTGTGAGAAAAAGTTGTTAGGAAGAAGGACGTGGTGCTTAATTGGATGCAGAGCAAAGCAAGGGTGGCTTGCAAGAATCCCAGGTTACTCCAGCTCCAGGGATGAGGTGAAGGATGATGCTACCGGTTGAGGAAGAGACAGTCCCACGGGGATCGTAGCTGTAAGGAATGTCTGTGAGACCTTCAGGAAGAGATGCCTCTCAGCAATGGAACATATGGCCAGAGCTGGAGAGTCAGGTCAGTACAGAGGCTGTGGGCCAAGCCTGGATGGATGACACGGATCATGGAGACTGTACAGAAAGGAGGCAAAGTGAGACCCTGAGGAACATCAATTTTGATGCATGATGGAGAAAAAGCTACCAGTGAACAAAACAGAGACAGGAAGAGAAGAGCCAGGAGGTTGCTCTGTCCCGGAGTGCACACGAGTGAGGGACTTCCGGAAGGCCAGTGATCAGCGCTGTTGAACAGAGCAGAGCAGCCTTGACGGTCTCAGAGAAGTCAGACTACAGGGGGCCGAGGGTGGCAGGAGGTGGCGGTGGAGCAGAGACAGGGGATGTCTGAGAAGGCTGGATGGGAGCTGAAGGTGGGAGTGGAGCTGAAATGATGCGGGAGCGGGTGGAACTTCTGCGATGCTTCGGGGTCCACTGGGGCTTAGTGGGACACTCAGCTTCCATACAACTGTGTGGCCTGGAGTAGATCCAACAAGGCTGTTTCTTCATCAGTAAGGGGACTATAATAAAACCCAGGCCACAGGGTTCACAGGGGCATAGGGATTCAGGCTGCAGTCTAGCTGCAGGGTACCTTGGGTTGGTCCATCTGCCCCAGGAAACCACCTTATTCAATCAGTGGAGCTGGAGCTCAACCACAGGAGAGGTTTTTTAAATACAGGTAGAATATAAGTGATAGGGAAAGACAGGCAAACTCAGACACTGGCCCTCCTAATGGCAAACAGTGTAATTCAAGGGCTGCTGAGTTTTCTTGCTGAAATTGGGTGAAATTGTGGGTTTCTGAGATCATTGCTCTTGTTGCTGGGAAATGTGTCAGTTACTGAATGTGACAGAGTCTGTGATTGTTTAGGAAGTCCCTATGTTTGTGTGAAAACACGTTGAAATTCAGGGACAGTCAAAGCAAAGATCATAGTGAGTTCAGAAGTGGTAAACACTAAGTGATAAGTGAGAGAATAAGGGAAGGAATAGATGCGTGGTAGAGAAAGCAAGGTCGCAGAGCAGGAAGAAGAGGGTGGGGGCTGCCTTTTTAAAATTCTTCATTTTATATCAGAGCATAGTTGATTAACAATGTTGTGCTAGTTTCAGGCTCACAGCAAAGTGATTCAATTACTCATATACATGTTATTACAGAATATTGAACAGTATTCCCTGTGCTATACAGAAAGTCCTTGTTGGTTATCCATCTTAAATACAACAAGACATGCATACATGTCAATCCCAGACTCCCAGTCTATCCCTCACTACCCATCCCCACTGAATGTGGTACATAAATACAGTGGAATATTACTTTGCCATTAAAAAGAATGAAATGGTGCCATCTGTGACAACATGGATAGACTTGGAGATTTTCATACTAAGTGAAATAAATCAGACGGAGAAAACCAAATATCAGATGATATCGCTTATATGTGGAATCAGGAAATGATCCAAAGGAACTAATTTATAAAACAAAAAACAGGCTGTCTTCAAATAGGAGAAGGGATAGGAGGCCTCAGGGCAAAGTTTCTCAGGATGAGAGCAAATTCTTATCCTGGTAGGGGAAAGAGTGATCAGCGATCACCCAGATGGCCTGGTCATCAGGCAAAGGAGAAGCTGGAGTCAGAAGAGCTGGTTCAGACAAGGGACACATATAGTTAATGGCAGAGCCAGGGCTAGAACCTGGATCCCTGGGCTCTTTCCATGGTATCTGTTTGCTTGAAAGGAAATAAAATGAAAGACTCAGCTTGTCTTTTTTGGTGATCACTCCTTGTTAGATTGGAATGGGAAAGAGGAAACCAAGCTGGAAAATCCTCCAGCAGAGAAAGCAGCAAATTCAGGAAATGCTGCAGCCTTCACTGTTATATTTAGGGGTTTGGCCCCTTGCTTTATAAACTGTTTCAATTTATTAGTGAAAATTGTAGTGTAGTTTTTTTTTTTTTTTTTTTTTTAAGTTATGGAAGAGCCAACTCATTTTCCAGATGAAGAAATCAGCTTGCCAAGCACAAGGAATCTGAGGCTGAGCTGAGACTAGAATCGAGACGTTCAGACTTCCAGCCACAGGGGCGCCCTTGTCTGCGTGCGGTGTGTGCAGGCAAGCGGAGCGCTAGTGGCTTTGACTTGCTGCTGTAAGTAGCTCAGGAGGCAACAGTGGATGAAACAGAAGGCCTTTTGTCTCGTCCTCCAGCTTCATCTCAGGACAGCCTTTGGAGGCGGTGATTCTGGCAATGTGGTGTAAAGAGAGGAGCATCTAGACTGACCAGACAAATTCAGCTCTTGGCTTTGCTGCTGAATACCTGGCCTCGGTGAGCAAATGAGTGTTGCTTGTCAGTCAGTCCCAGGGGAGGTGGGATGAGACAGTGGTGGCAGGAGCTCAGGGAACCATAGCCCCGTCCTGGGGCATCTGGGGGTTCGCCACACGGCAGCATGAGAGCTTCTAATACCTTTTGTGGGGCCAGCCAACAATTCACTTTTGTCTGTTGCCTTCCTCTGGCAACACTCTTGGCCTCTCTGCTTATCACTGACTGCTATCTTCTGAGTCTCATTTACTGCCAGGTTTGACACTCAATAAATGCTGAGAAAACATGAACAAGAAAACCTTTTCTTCCTCCAGCTGCAGCCCCCACCTCCCATCTTCCAAACCGAACAGATGTCTTCTGAAGTTTTACAAAGAGGAACCTCCTTCCCCACTAGCACGGCAATAAAACCAAGGCAAAGTTGATCTGGTACCTCCACAGAGTGGCCTTTGCCATTTGTTTAAGCCAAAAAGCAAGGCCTTGAAGGAAGAGAAAAGAAGCAACAGGATGAAAGTGATGCTTAATCTCTCTTGTGCTCTCAGCTCAAGCAGAGTAACCTTTGCTCAACAGGCTGGACAAGCGGTCCTGATGCAAAGCTAGGAGGTGGTCTGTGCAAAGATAGGAGGTCTGCGGCCACCTCTCCCTTCACTGTCACCTGGAAAAAGATATAAGAGGGCCAGGGACCCCTTCCAGCCTAGGCCACTGTCCTCATATTCTCTTGAGTGTTAACATCTTCTTCAGAGCAAGGTGCACTGAGGCTGGAGAGAGAGCATGTCTTCTGTGAAATCCATGCACAGTGGTGAGAACTCAGGACAGGGCAGCGGCATACAAGTGGTGGGGACCAATGAGGTCACACTGTGCCAAGTACCAAAGCCAGGATGCCCCTCTCCATGGTGGTCATTCCAAATGCCCACATTCTGGTGATCTGACGAGAATTCAAGCAAAAATGGGTTATGGAGATACAAGCTCAAGGGGATGCTGTGATGAAAACCCCGCTCTGGTAGAAGCAAAATTCTGGGGGTTGGAAGAGCTATTGCTGGGAATGCAGACGAAGATGGGGTATCAAAAATGACTGAGTCTGGGAATTCAAACTGGGGCTCTGTAACAGCCTAGAGGGGTGAGGAAGGGTGGGAGGGAGATTAAGGAGGGAGGGGACACAGGTATACCTATGGCTGACAGATGCTGAGGTATGGCAGAGCATACAATACTGTGAAGCAATTTTCCTTCAAATAAAAGTAAACAAGTTTAGAAAAAGCTGATACACTGAGTTATTTTCTAATAATGAAAAAAAAGAAGACTGAAAAAAAAAGAATACAATACTGTGAAGCAATTTTCCTTCAATTAAAAATAAACAAGTTTAGAAAAAACTGATACACTGAGTTATTTTCTAATAATGAAAAAAAAGAAGACTGAGTCAAGAGAAAGCCATGGTGATGGTGAGTCGCGCTCAGGAAACAGTTCTCTTTAAAAGCCTAGCTTTAGCCCGCTTTTTACTCCAAGCCCTGTTTCTGTTTTACGTGCTTTAAACACTGCATGTCTCAACCCATCCCCAAAATTCCCCTCTGTCTTACTTTCTTCCAGCTGGTCTCTATGGAAGGAACTTGTTATATCCTAATCCCAATTTGCTGGCACTTCTGGCTATTTGCTCTTGGGTCCCGCTCCAGCACTGCAATGGAATTTAATTAAGTACACACCTACAGCCAGTCTAAGGAAAAACTGTGACTCCAGGCCCTGTGCCTCGGAACGTCATTGTTCTTTCTTTCCTGATATTCTCTTCTGGTGTCTTGTCTGCTGCTCCGTCTGATCTCCCAAAAAACAACTGCTTTGGGGAAAAGAGATCTGACTGGCTGTGTTTCTGGCCCAGCAATGTTTTCACTTTAACAGGGGACTGAGCTTTCCAAAAAAAAAAAGAATTATTTTTTATAGTATTTCAGACAAAAGCAAGATGGCAGGGATTAGAAAAGCTTTCTAATTTTCATCTCCTGCATTTTTACCATTCTTTGACCCTGACCCAAACCACTTCCAACCCCAGATCTGATCCTCTCCAAGTCTGTAAAGGGAACAATGATAAACGTTCCTCTCACCATCCTCTCATAATTATAGTAAAAACACTGGATACCAGCCCCAAGTCCTTCCTTTCCTTCACCCCGTACCCAGTCCATACACATCTCATTCAATTTGTTCTTTGGTATTTAAACTCCACTCACTTCTCCAACTTCCAAAATCATCTTAGTCCGTGCCATCATCACCTCTGACCTGGACTAGCCCTTTACAAGTGAATTCCTGGTCATCAGCCTCTATCCTCATCACCCTTCCACAACTACCACTGGTCCACCTTTACATAGCAGCCTTTAGAACCTAGCACGCCATCCATTTGCTTAAGACCACTCTGGACTTGAATCAAATTCAAACTCCTTACCATGGGGTAATGAGTTGAAAAAGTGTGTGAAAAGTAATGAGTTAAAATTTACACGTTGGAGTCGTAGCCCCTTAGTAGCACTGTCTGTGACCTTATTTGGAAATAGAGTTGCTACAGATGTAATTAGTTAGGTAAAGCTGAGGTCACAGTGGAGTCGGATGGGCCCTCAATCCAGTATGACTGGGGTCCTAAGAAGATAGTGAAGACACAGACACACAGGGAGAACACCGCCTGCAGAGAGGTTGGAATGACACAGCTGCAAGTCAAGGCGTGCTGAAGACGGCCAGCAACCCATCAGAAGCTAGAAAGAGGCAAAGGGGGATTCCCCTACAGTGGGATCCTGGCGCTACCGACACTTTTAATTTCAGATTGCTAGCCTCCACAACTGAGACAATAAATTTTTGCTTCTTGAATCCACGTGGTTTACGGTATTTTGTTCCAGCAACCCCAAGATGCTAATACGCATAGCTTCTAAGAACCTGCATGATGAGGTTTCTGCCTATTCATCAAATTCCTTTTACACCATCTCACCCTTATTCCAGTAAGGCTTTTTCTTCACATCTAGAATACACATTCTAGAACACAATAGGCCTGCCTTGCCTTTCAGGCCTTTGCATGGACTAGTCCTTTTCCATAGAACATTGTTCCTCTACGCCTTCATGTAACTGGCATCTCCTTATCTTTTCTGGTTTTGCTTTGGATGTCACCACTTCAGAGGGAGTTTCCCAAACCATCCTGTCTATGTGGGTCTGAAGCAGCCTGCTTCTTTCCTTCACAGCACCTATCTCAACCTAAACTTGTTTAATTTTTCTAGCTGCTTATTTACTTTCTTCTGCCACGGGGCTATAACCTGCATGAGGATATGGACCACTGATAGGGCTGCTCCTCTAAGCCAAGCTCACTGTCTTGAAAGTTTGCTAATATATCCTTGGCATTTTGCACAGCGCTCAGCACATGTAAGACACTCAGTGAATTTTATGAATGAATAAATGAATGAATGCTACATTTAGTGCTCATCCTGTTATGCCTCTATCGAAAGAAAGAACACCCACAATGAAGCATGAAAGGGGTGATCAATGGAGGTAATAGCATGCTTTTGCTGGAGTCAGAAATAAAATGGAAAACCAGGCCTGTAAGAATTATAACACAAGCTTTTTCTACCAGCTCATGCTGAGAATACAAAGAAATCTGTTTATATATCAAATTTTTATAAATTAAGTCATATTTTAAAGTACTGAGGGAACTGGCCACCTAGAAGGAATCCCGAGGTAAGTCAATTTGTATAATGACTGACAATTTCCTACCTCATAATTTGTGAAAATTCAGCTTAGTGGTCACTGAGGTAGTCAGTATCAGGGAACGCCGTGATTCCTGCCTCTGAAAACACAATGATGCTGATTTGTACCGCCTGCTCAGAGGTGGATGCATTTTCAATACAAACTCCTTGCCTTCACCCTCATTTTAGCATCGGATGCCAAGTACAACGAGCTAGTCGACAAAACCACCCACCAGTCTATCTGATTTGAGAGCCTGTAGTGACTTTTTTTTTTTTTTGGCGGATTTGGAAAACTCCCAGCACCTTGTTAATTTGACTCCCTGGGGAAAATAAGATCTTCAGTTCACCTCCGTGGGGGAGAAGCGTGGCGGACTTGGCACGGTCTGTCCTTTGAGCACGTCTCCTCGCTCTCCATGCTGGGCAGTGATTCACTTCCACGGGGCCTCGATCCATCACGCCCCTCAATTCTCTTGTACACCTTTGCTGGCGCTCTTCAGGAAGGAGAAATGACGACATGTTCCCCACGATCTTGCCTTCAGGAGAAGGGAGGCAGCCGGGTACGGGGTGGCACTGATCACACTGCCAGCAGCTGCAGCCCCTGCCCTCAAGGGGACGGGTGGCCGGCGGAGCTTCCTGAGGGCCTGTGTGAGTCTGTGGAGCAATCAGCCTCAGGACTGCAGGGGCACAGGCTGTGGTTTCTCAACAAAGGGAGAGGCCGCTGAGAAAGACACTTTCATTGCCACACTGTGACCTCCACAGGGCAGGAATCTCACCTGTTGTGTTCATCGCTGCATCTTCAGTACCTGGACTAACGTCTGGCATACAGAAGGGAGTCAGACATCTTTGCTGACTGAAGGAAGAAAGGATGAATGAATGGATGAATGCTTCCCATCAGCCATATATAGCAGCTGAGATGTGACAGGCACTTCTTTGAACCAGTGGTTTCCTCCTGCTTTGAGCTCACAGCGTTGCCCACTGTATCACCCATCTAGATCCAGCGGATTGAATCCTGGTTCAGACTTCTCCCAGGCTTCCCTTGTGGCTCAGCTGGTAAAGAATCTGCCTGCAAAGCGAGAGACCTGGGTTCGATCCTTTGGTTGGGAAGATTCCCTGGAGAAGGGAAAGGCTACCCACTCCAGTATTCTGGCCTGGAGAATTCCATGGACTGTATAGTCCATGGGGTTGCAAAGAGTTGGACACAACTGAGTGACTTTCACTGTTTCAGACCTCTCCCGTCCCTGCACCGACTGTAAGCTCCCAGAAGGCAGGGGACTTGGAGCTCTGCTTTTACAACGACCACTTCTCCCCTTGCACCCCATGCCTGAAGTTACCCAACTTGCCAACTGGCCTCAATTCGGAGTTCAGAAAAGCTGGTCTCCCTGGCCTGGCGCAGTGCTCTGCACAGAGAAGGCTCCAACTAACATTGTGGAATGAGTGTGTTCCAGACTCCCAGGTGGGATGAGGACACAGGGCACCGAGCACCACAGTCTCGGTGCTCTGTTTATCTGGCTGCGTGTGGACAAGCAAATGGGCTTAGCTACCCCGGAGGTTAAGCAAAGAGGAAAAGAGTACAGTAGGTCTCCCGCTGGCTCCCGCTTAGGAAGCACCTGCCCGGTGCCAGGCGCCGTGCTGCTTGCCTCAAATATTTAACAGGATGTTGAACTCAACTCTTCCCGCTGTCCCGACCCTGGCAGTTGGAATGTAGAGTTGAGGCAAAGAGTCCTTAAGTCTCCCCAGCCTTAAAGACAGCAGCCAGACACCTCCCTCGGGGCTCTGCAAAAGGCCGCTGCACTGCCCCTGCTCCCCTCGTCGCCCGTGGTCACTGCAGCAACCCCCTTCCCAGCCTGTGAAACAGAGAAGGAGAAGAGGAGGGGGTGCCGGAATTGCTGGCTACTCGGGAGATTTTGTGGCTCCTCCTCCTTTTGGGAGAACTGGGTTCGATCCCTGGGTTGGGAAGATCCCTTGGAGAAGGAAAAGGCTATTCACTCCAGTATTCTGGCCTGGAGAATTCCATGGACTGCATAGTCCATGGGGTTGCAAAGAGTCGGACACGACTGAGCTACTTTCACTATTTGTCCCTCAAATAGCCAGGTTAGACGTTCTGAGTTCAGACTGTCTAATAAACTAGTTACACATACATGATACCACTGCATACCTACAGTAGCTGTATAAGGTATGATTGATCATATAATCATCACTGAACTCAGAACATATAACCTGGGACAGTTTTATTTCCCCCTAGTCACTGTCTCCAAAAGCCTTGGAGACTCTAGAACATGGATTAGGGGCAAAGTCCCAGTGGATCTGTGTCATGGTGCTGGCCCCTCATACCTCGGCATTCTGGAGAAATGACTTACTGAATTTGAACTTTACCTTCCTCCTCTAAAAAATGGTTGTAGCACCTACTGTCAAGATGCTATGAGGATTTGAACAGGACACGTTTACCTAGGGCCTGGCAGATAGTACAGACGTACATTAACTACTAATTCCTTCAGCTCTTTAAGTTGAAGTATAGTTGTGTACAATGTTATATAAGTTACAAGTGTAAAATATAGTGATTCACAATTTTTAAAGGATATACTCCATTTAGAGTTATTATAAAATATCAGTTATATTCCCTGTGTTTTACAATATATCCTTATAGCTTATTTTATACCTAATGGTTGGTACCTCTTGACCGTTCTACCCATATATTTCCCCTCCCCCACCCCACTGGTAAGCACTTGTTTCTTCTCTATACCTGAGTCTGCTTCTTTCTTGCTATATTCACTAGCTGTTATATTTTTTAGATTTCTCTTATAAATGATATCAATGCAGTGCTTGTCTTTCTCTGCGTGACTTTACTTCACCTGGCACAATGCCCTCCAAGTCCATCCGTGTTGCTGCAAATTGCAAAGGCTAGTAGTATTCCATTGTATATATATGCATGTATACATTCTTTATCCACTTATCTGCTGATGAACACTTGGGTTGCTTCCACATCTTGGCAATTGTAAATAATGCTTCTATGAACATTGTTTTCAGCCCTTTTCCTGAAAGCCTAGTTTAAGGTGTACTTTTCTCCTTTTCATACTTTTGTGTCTACACCTCTTCTCTAGGGCATATAGCCATACATACATTAGGAGCTCAGTTAAATCCATGCTGCTGCTAAACTATTACTCTGTGAGAGAGCTTGGAAAACCTGAGGTCTACAGAAGAGAAAGAAGATAATGATGAAAATATAATAACAACAACTAATTGATTGAGCACTGGCCCTGTGTCAGGTATGGTAAGAGAGTGCTTTGAATCTCTCTCATGGTCTCCTTCCATCAACACGGACTAAAAGGTTTTATTTATTGGTGGGTTAGTTGGTTGACTTTAGCTAACACTTATCAAGAGCTTACTATATGCACTGACACTGTGCAAAATGTATTATCCCACTTAGACCTTATTGCAAAGCTGTTTGATAGATAACAGTATGCCCATTTTATAGGTAGAAAAAGAGAGGTGTAGACATAGATTGCTCAAGGTCACGTGGCTAGATAATGAAAGATTTATTAGGATAATACTCAAGTCTTTGAAATAAATGTGTCTCCAAAGCACAGTCTTAACCCCTGGGCTGTAGAGCTAACAGGAGAAGTGTATGTAACTTGCGAAAGTGCATGTAGCTAATAAGGGGCTTCCCTGGTGGCTCAGCGGTAAAGAATCCACCTACCAATGCAGGAGAAGTGGATTCGATCCCTGAGTCAGGAAGATTCCCTGGAGAAGGAAATGGCAACCTGCTCTAGTATTCTCGCCTGCAGAATCCTACGGACAGAGGAACCTGGCGGGGACAGTCCATAAGGTTGCAAAGAATCAGACATGACTGAAACAACAGGGCATGCACCCATGTGGACCATCTCCATAGCACAAAAGAGTTCATGACTTCCTCTTCTACCACGTGCACTTGTTAACAGAACAAGCGCTCCTCAGACTTAGCAGAAAGAGGAGTGAGACTTGGAACGAGACAAGAGGAAGCCTCTACAATTTCAATTGGTCATAAATCAATTAATGTACGCCACCAGAAGTTAGATGCTATAGTTTCAAAGATACAACCTTGTAGAGACTGCCCCTGAAAATCTTCTTATACCCACAAGAACTTGGTACCTTTCTCAGATCAGCTCTCTTACTCCCTGGCTTACCTCACAGTGTGACTTCTTTCATCTTGTAGTCCATTCTTTGTTCTGAAAGGGTGCCCACCTAGCTGCTTTGCCTGCAGTTTGGAGATCCATCCCAGTAGCCTCCCTCTCAACAATGACAAGAGTCCTGCCACAGAACCCAGCTCCACAGAGTCCAGCCTGGCATAGATGGTCAGTGCAGTCCCTCATGAGCCAGGAGTGGAAAATCAGAAGCGCCAGTCACCAGGGTGGGGCTGATTCAAAGCGAATCTGATGCGCAAAGTGATACTTCAACTGATTCACATTACCATGAGCAGACAGGCTTCTAATCTCTCAGCCCTGGGCTTGCTTTAGGAGATGCTGTACGCCATTCTTGCAGAGTCCAGAAAAGGAGCTAGTTACCTTGAGAAAGTCAGAATGGCTGACTGTTCAGATTTGTGTTAAAGTAGGATGGGGTAGAGGAGGGCAGCGGCGTATCTAATCATTAGGTTACCTGAAAGATTCTTTATTTGATCACAGGACTCCTCAAAATATGACTGCACTTCCATACAAATAGTCACAAATGTGTATAAAGTAAGGCATTGAGTAGTTCTCCCCTAGAATTGGCATAAAGGCTACCAGGCTCCTCCATCCATAGAATTCTCCAGGCAAGAATATTGGAGTGGGTTACCCTGCTCTCTTCCAGGGGATCTTTGACCCAGGGATCGAACCTGTATTTCTTATGTCTCCTGACCTGGCAGGTGGGTTCTTAACCACCAGTGCCTCCTTGAAATTCTCTCCATTTGCTGCTGCAAAAAGCCTGTTGACTCATGGAGAGACAGGCCTGGGAGGACTTCCAGAGTGCAGATAGCTAATTTAGAGCAGAGGCTCAAACCCTAGCTATGTATTAGAATCACCTGGGATGCTTCTAAAATACACTGCTGCTCAAATCCCACCAGAGCCCAGTGAAACCAGAATCTCTGGAGGCAGGATCCAGGCATCAATATTTTTTTAAGCTGAGTAATTCTGTGGTCATGTATGGATGTGAGAGTTGGACTGTGAAGAAGGCTGAGTGCCGAAGAATTGATGCTTTTGAACTGTGGTGTTGGAGAAGACTCTTGAGAGTCCCTTGGACTGCAAGGAGATCCAGCTAGTCCATTCTGAAGGAGATCAGCCCTGGGATTTCTTTGGAAGGAATGATGCTAAAGCTGAAACTCTAGTACTTTGGCCACCTGATGCGAAGAGTTGACTCATTGGAAAAGACTCTGATGCTGGGGGGGATTGGGGGCAGGGGGAGAAGGGGACGACCGAGGATGAGATGGCTGGATGGCATCACAGACTCGATGGACGTGAGTCTGAGTGAACTCCGAGAGATGGTGATGAATAGGGAGGCCTGGCGTGCTGCGATTCATGGGGTCGCAAAGAGTCGGACACGACTGAGTGACCGAACTGAATTCTAAAGAGAAGTTAGGCTGAGAACCACTCCCCCACAGGGAGGAACTGAACTCATGCCCGAAAGAGGGCTTGAATTTGAGATCCCGGAGCTAATCTGAGCTCTGACAGCTTCAATAACTTACTGGTTTTGCCACTGCTGTTCTAGAATTTCGTGGGCTGTTGTCCCCTTGTGTGATGCAGCACGTGGCATAAAGGATGGACTCAAACAATACTGGTTGAAGGAATACACTCAGACCCAAAGAGCTGGATTCTTACATCAGAAAACTCTTTAGAGAAATCTTTTTCTTTCTGTTGTCACAGCCTCTTTTTCCGTTCACCTCCATTTGACACAGACTTTTTTTAAAAAAAAATAGGAACCAAAAAACAATAGTAGTTGACCCTTCAAGATCTGGCTCAAAACCTACCTCCAAAAGGAAGTCTCTTGGATTGTCCCCAGCTCATAATGATCTCTTTCAGTGAATTTTTATATTATAGTCATTACAGTCTGTATAATTCAGTTGTCAACTGCATTCTTCTGTTATCGTCTTCAGTGGGTGTTTTTGAATGCTCACAGGTCTATGTTTTACCTTCTTTAGAAGACTGCCAACTCTATGAATTTGAGGACTGTCTCTAAGCTAGTAATCTTCCCTGGTGGCTCAGAGGTTAAAGCGTCTGTCTCCAATGCAGGAGACCCGGGTTCGATCCCTGGGTTGGGAAGATCCCCTGGAGATCCCCTGGCAATCCACTCCAGTATTCTTGCCTGGAGAATCCCATGGACGGAGAAGCCTAGTAGGTTACAGTCCACAGGGTCGCAAAGAGTGGACACGACTGAGCGACTTCACCTCACCTCTAAGCTAGTGGGGCTTCCTGGATAGCTCAAATAGTAAAGATTCTGCCCGCAATGCGGTAGACCTGGGTCCGATCCCTGGGTCAGGAAGATCCCCTGGAGAAGGGCATGGCAGTCCACTCCAGTATGCTTGCCTGGAGAATCCCACAGACAGAGCAGCTTGCGGGCTATAGTCCATGGGGTCCTAAACAGTCAGACATGACTGAGCGACTCATCTCTAAGATGCAGATCATTTTGTTGGCTCACTTGTTTGATGTCTCCAGACAGACTGTAAGCTTCTTGAGGCCTGACACTCCCTGTCATTAAGCTTTACATGCAGCACCAGGCATGGTACTGACACAGCTTAGGAGCTCAGCAGGGCTCTGTGAAGTGAAGACATTCGGTAACCCCTCTTAAGCACAGTGCCCTGAAGTCAGTAGATATCCACTAATCATATTTGCTGACTGGGCATGGAATGAAAAAAAAAAAAACCATAATTCTTATTGTAAGATTTGGTTCATAGGAGGCACAGAAATTCCCAGATTAACCCTATTTCAATTTCTCTTTTGCTTTTTGTAAATGCGTGGTAGTTTGGCTCCAAAATTGAATGAGCGGTATCGAGAGGAATTCCTCATTCCCTTCCAAATCCCTTACATATCAATTTGGAACAAAGTCCCTACACCTTCAGTTCAAATCACTCTGGATTTTATACATTTCCATTGTTAACTTCAACAAGTCACTGCAGAGAAAAGACAGTGGGGCCATCTATGTCAGTGGACGCCTGCATTCCACACCAGGACCTACGTGTGACTTTGAAGTATGAAATCAAGTCTGCGTTTCATTTCTTAATGAAGCAAACAGACGCCCCAGCCCCCTCAGTGGAGACGCTGCCCTGCTGTATCAGCTACAAGATACAGGGTTCTGCTTTGTTTTGCTGACTGATGATACATACAGAAGGGCTCCCCACAGATGGCAGGCTTGGTATCCATGACAGCCACATTGCCAGATCATTGTTTGCTGTTTCCCTTTGCTGCAGTAAAAGGGTGTGTTAGGAGAGGTGGGTGGGGAGGGGAGAGGAAGGGGACAAAAGAAACAATGAGCTCACCTGTCCCAGATAATCACCCCACCGCCCTGTTACCCAACACCAAGCCCCAGCCCCATTTTTGGCACCACAGCTGTTGCTACTGAGTCCTAATGAGTTGCAGTTAGGGTAGAAGGGAAGGGTTCCCATGTCACTAATAAGGAGCTACGAAGACAGGTGCTCAGCAAAGCCGGTTTTAAAGCAGATGAACCGCAGGAAGGCAGGCAGAGCTGGAAGACAGCATGTCCGACAGCATCGGAATTACAGACTTGGTGTAAGGTGTCTTCTGGAACACTTTGAGTGTGTCTCAAAGCAACTGCCAGCCAGAGCTGGTTGCAATCTGTCACCACAGGCAGAAGAGAGAAAAGAAGAGGCATCTTGTGTGGCCAACTCACACCCAGCTCTAGCCCCTGGGGCATCACCCCTTCCCGGCGTTCTTTGATATACAACACCTGCTACGGATGTCTTCCCTAATCTGAACAGCAGGAGATCCGTCACGTCCACAGTGTCATGGCCGGGGAGGTTCAAACCAAAGTACCTCTGGCAGGAATCTGGGTCCACAATGAGGCCATGGGGGCTGAGGTCGTATCTTCAGAATATTCCCCTAGAACATTTCATCTCTTAGTATGGAGTGATGCACATTTTTTTAAACAAATCAGCCTTTACTTAGTTTCTCTCTTCTGACGGTGCTTTAGAGGAGTTGTAAAAATGTATTGAGGGGGTGAAAGCTCTCCAAAGAGGCCCAGCAAGGGAAAAGGAAAGAGGGCCCTTGTTTCCAACTCTCACTCCAGCTCCTCCATCTAATCAGTGAAAAACTACTAGAAAAAGATTTGGGGGAAAAAATAATCTACCTGTTTTAAGTATGGAGGTTCCTCAAAAACTAAAAACAGAGTTGTCATAAGTTCCAGCAATCCCACTCTGGGCATGCTGCTGCTGCTGCTGCTGCTAAGTCGCGTCAGTCATGTCCGACTCTGTGCAGCCCCACAGACGGCAGCCCACCAGGCTCCCCCATCCCTGAGGTTCTCCAGGCAAGAACACTGGAGTGGGTTGCCATTTCCTTCATCCAGACAAAACTATAATTTGAAAAGATACATGCACCTCTGTGTTCATAGCAGCACTTCTTACAATAGCCAGGACACAGAAGGAACCTAAATGTCCATCAACAGAGGAGTGAGTAATGAAGAGGTGGTACATATATACAGTGGAATTTTGCTCAGCCATCTGAAGAATGAAATGCCATTTGCAGCAACGTGGATGGACCTGGGGATTATCATACTAAACGAAGTCAGAAAGGGAAAGACAAATACCACGTGATATCACTTATACTCGGAATCTAAAATATGACACAAATGAACATGTGAATGAAACAAAAACAGACTCACAGAACAGACTTGTGACTGACAAGGGGGAGGGCGGCTGGGGGAGGGAAGGACTGCAAGTTTGGGATTAACAGATCCAAATTATTATTATTTATATGTAGGATAGATAAACAATGAGGTCCTACTGTGTAGCACAGAGAACTGTATTCCATACCCTGTGAGAAACCATAATGGAAAAAAATATGAAAAAGAATATATATATGTATAAGTGAACTCCTTTGATGTACGGCAGAAATTAACACAACATTGTAAGTCAACTATACTTTAATAAAAGTTTAAAAAATAACCTACTTTAAATATATATTTTTATTTAATATTTATATAAAATACATGAAATGTTTTATAACATTTGAGTCACCTGACTTCATGTTCCCAGGTGAGGTCCAACAAGGTGACGCTCTGCCTTCTTGCTGCATCTCATGCCATTAACAAGCGGCCTTCTGGCAGTCTGTTTGGCGCCACTGTCTTTCACATTTTTGTGGGGTTTTATTGGTGATTTTGTGTTTTAAATGGCCCCCCAGCCTGGTGCTGAAGTGCTGTCCAGGGTTTCTAGGTGCAGGAAGGCCATGATACACATTATGGAGAAGATACTTGTATTGGATAGGCTTTGATAAGGCATGAGTTATGGTGCTAAAGAAGGCTGAGCACTGAACTGATGCTTTCAAGTGGTGGTGCTGGAGAAGACTCTTGAGAGTCCCTTACAGCGAGGAGATCAAACCAGTCAATCTTAAAGGAAATCAACACTGAATATTCATTGAAACAACTGATGCTGAAGCTGAAACTCCAGTACTTTGGCCACCTGATGGGAACAGCTGACTGATTGGAAAAGACCCGATGCTGGGAAAGATTGAAGGCAGGAGGAGAAGGGGACGACAGAGGATGAGATGGTTGGATGGCATCACCAACTCAATGGACATGAGTTTGAACAAACTCTGGGAGTTGGTGAAGGACAAGGAAGAGCCTGGCATGCTGCAGTCCATGGGGTTGAAAAGAGTCAGACATGATTTAGAGATTGAATGACAACAATAAGGCAACCAAAGTTTAAAGCTTAAAGAGGACACCTCTGATTTTTACTTTAAATTTTTTTTTTTTTGCATTTAATTTTAAACTGAGTTTTAGTTTTTACGATTTAGTATATCCTTGGGGGAAAACAGCCCAGACCTAGCTTACCTTAGTGCAGGAGAAACACACACAGACTCTGACAGGCGTGCCCTTGGGCCGAGTTCCCTGGGCACCCGCCCCCCTTGTCACGATGCTAATGGACATTTTCTTCTGTAGGTCTTGGTTCTGTGGCATTTCCTCTGTTGATGTTGTGACTTGGCACTCCTTCCTTTCTTCTCTGCTGCCTTGTTCTACCTTTTTGCCTGTTCTCCTGTCCTGCTAAATAGTCAAACAAACCCAAGGTACTGTTCTCTGTGAAGGAAGAAGAATCACCCTGAAGCTGTCTTCCTAGCAAGGAGAGTTAGTCACTTCTTTTGAAAACCACTGCTGCTTTTCAGTGATGATGGGCGGTGGGGGTTCTCTGCTCTTCACTGTTAACATCAACGAGCTTTTCGCTAGTGGCACTAATCGTAAGAAGACTGTTGCATAGCTTTTATTTATGAATCTGGAAAGAGTCTAGGAAGTGATAATGTAAATTTACAGAAAATCGTATAGGACAGGGGTGAGTAGACTTCCCGTAAAAGACCTGCAGTACTTTAAGTGTCTGTCAGAACTTCTCACCTTGCCTTTGCAGACAGTCCGTGGTGTGTGGGCTCAACTCTGTTCCAATAAAATTTTATTGACAAAAACATTGGTGTGGCCAAACATGGCTGGTGATTTTGCTGGAAATGGCAACCCACTCCAGTGTTTTTGCCTGGAGACTCCCCGGGACGGGGGAGCCTGGTGGGCTGCCGTCTGTGGGGTCACACAGAGTCGGACACGACTGAAGTGACTTAGCAGCAGCAGCCTCTATAGGATCTTGTTGTAAGAGCTGTTTAAAGACTGTTGGTCATCTTTTGGCTACAAGCCTTAACTCCCCTTCCATTGTAATGAGGTCTGTCTTAGCGTCAGGTCAGTGCTATTGTAGCATTGGACTTTCACTGTATTTTTAGACTTTGTTGACTCATGTTAATGACATTGGTGGAGGGAGGAGGCAGTTCCTGGCTGCGAAAAGAGTTCTGTTAGATATTGTAAAAGCTGTCATGTAGTTCCATGTATTATTTATCTCAGAGCCATTAGCTGGATGGCCCACTCTTAAATACGTGTTGAGCTGCCTTAAATCTAGTTTTGCTTTTTAAGGTTTGTTGATTGGTTCATTTAGCAAAACTTAATTAAACACCTACTATGAACCAGTGACTGTAGCCAGATACACAGGACTTGGTTCTTGTTCTCAGGGTCCTCTCAGTTTCCTAGAAATCAGATTTCTCAAGCAGATGTCTTACAAAGCAAGTTTTTGGCAATATGTTTCCACTGCTGTTTATTTCGTTTGTATTGTTTTATCTGATCTTGGAGATACTTAATATCACTTACTACTCTTTGAAGCATGTATTGGTTATAAACCTCTGACTTTATAAAATGCCAAGTTTCTCTCTCACTCACCCTGCATCAGGCTTCTTTGAAGGTGTTGAGAAAGGTGCTTCCAGAGTGGTTAAATGTTGAGATTTGCACCGTTATCTGAAATGAGCACCCCGTCTTCCGTTTAGCTAAGCCAGCTATTAATATCACATTACTCTCTGCACACTGCCTTCTTTTGGGTCTCCCTCTTCCTGTCTGGGACGCCATCCTGTTCTGCCCACGCCTCATTTAACAGAGAGCTGTCTGGACGGACGACCTCAGTGTCTTGGAGGAAACCCAGAGCGTTTGCATCCTGTCTGTCTTGAGCGCTGGAGAACAAGCGCCAATGTGGGCCTGTCTCCTCCTCCTGTGCTTGCACACGACATCCACAGACTGCAGGTCCCCTGCACGGTAGCCTGGGTTTATCTTGTGTTCTCACACCATCACCAGCCCTGGCATGCGCTCGGCACATGATAAATCTCAAATGAGTTAATGTAAGAAAGTAATGGATTTTATCCCCAAAGCCTTAAGTAGCTGAATTGTTTTTGCTAGTCTTTGTCAGTTTAGAATAAAGCTAACTTTGTGTAAGTAAAACTGATTGTTATTGGTTTAAATCTGGAAGTATTTCACTGATGTTGAGACTCCATTAAGTGAGCACATGGAGTCCGTGTCTGCTGCCGCCCAGCATGCCCATGCACTTCTGGGACCAGCGGTTCCCCGGTCACTTTCCTAGGCCAGGGTCTTGGCTCACCTGGACCCTAAAGATGTTAACTGTCAGCCAGTGTAGATGCTGAGGGGACATGGGTGCTGGTGGAGACGTATTCCTGGCTGACCCTCTGGCACCTCCGAGGAGCTGGGTGCTCTGCTCACTGTGCCAACCCCTCTCCTACAGTGTGTCTGCACGTATGCCAGTGTTTTCTCGTATGAAGATATTTGCAAGACTAACTGTTAGGAAGGTCAGAATCCTGACCATCTTCAGCAGCTTGATGGTGCACTGGTTATTACTCAGCTTCAGGAAAAAGCATATTTAGAGAATTTATATTTTTGACAGTTTGAAGCAACTGGTGTTCATACAGAATTTAATACTTTGCAGAATTTCATGTGAGGGAAGATGTTTTTCTCTCTTGAAAACCAAAGCAGGAGGTTGAAGTCAGGACAGGTTAGTAATTTTTCATTAGCAGACAGAGTGACTTGGCTGGCGACTCAGCTTTTCTTGCTGAGAATGTTAAACTTTAACTTTAATGCTGAGACGAGGCAGTGATAAAGGAGCTTCAGGCCCTCGGAATAGTTTTCCAAACTAACTGACTTTGAATAAGTTTCTGTTTGTGAGTTTTAAATGGAAATTTATTAAGTTCTTCAGATAACAGATGATGTCTGAAGTTTCAGTCATTTGCTCCCCACCCCCACCAAGCAATGTCCTGTTGCTTTGATTTTTAAAATTTAGTTTGCATAATATTAAAAAAACTGTAAAAAATACCACAGAGAATCCCATAAACCCTTCTTCTAGATTTCTTCAAATGTTGAGATTTTACCATAGTTGCTTTATTATTATTTTTCTGAGATCTTTGAGATAAGTTTTAGACATGATATTCTTTCTTAAATATTTCACTGTGTATTTTCTCAAAACACACAGACATGAACACATAACCACAGTCTCATTACCACAATTGAAAAGTTAAAATAGATACAATACTGTCATCTAGAGATTTCATTCAAATATTACCAATTATCCCAATCATTTTTTAAAACGAAAGAAAAAATATATTTAACAAAGAAGATGGTTGGAAAAACATCATGCAATTCATACACACATGGAGGACGTTTCTTACACACGGGAGCCCTGGCTTGGAGGACTGCTGGGGAGCTCCAGGGTGCTGCAGGCCTCGCAGCCAGCCCCTCGCTTTCTGAACCGGGTGTGAGCGTGGAGCCTGCGGCGCGAGTGCAGGGTGAGGACCGAGCTCTCGAACAGTTTGCATGGCCTAGTGTATGGTTTATCGGGATGGAGGAGAAACACCAGAATTTTAAATGCTGTCACTGTGTGGTCTGTTTTCAGATGATGTTTGTGTGTATCTGTATGAAATGTTTGTATCTGTATCTAAAACAGCTTTGTAAAATAATCATGCTGTGTTTTCAGAAAATTGTTTCTGAAAACAGTGTAAAGATTCCTACAAGACACAACCTAACTCGGGAAGGGGGTGACCTCCCGAGACCACGCACGTGGCCGGGGTATCATGTAGGTGGTGCCGTCACCTGCCAGGGCGCAGGCCGGGGAGCCTCCTGTGTAATGTCTTTTATTCTGTATATTCAAGGGTCTGTGTTTCAGGGGAGCCACCTTTAACTTTACCCCCACACTCACCTGACATGTCCATCCTCACCTCCCTGTCATGGTTCTCAGAGGTGTCTCGTCACGTGTCTCATCCGCCCGCCTGTGTTCTCAGCTCCCGTCTGTCCTCCCGAGAAAGACATGGCTTTGCCAGCTATTCCGTCAGCCTCCTGCATCTCCAGTTCTTCACCTCTTCTGACCTTTCTCCCTGCGCCTCATGCACCCTTTTGTGCGAGAGGAATGCCGCACTCTTGGTTACTCTGCACGCCTGGCGTGCAGACATGCAGGCCCAGCCCACACTCATCCTCCTGAGTCCCCTCTGGTCTGGCTCAGGGTGTGACCACCCTCCCAGGGCGTCACCGGCTGGAGCTGCATGTAGATCCCAACTCGGCCCCTGCAGGCGGCAGCGGCTCCTCTCTGAGCCATTACACCCGTGTTTCTGCTTTCTGAAAGCGCTGCCCCTCTCTGCCGCTCCTGCCTTCGCACGTCTGTCTGAGCTCAGTTCCCCTCAAGCCTCGCGGACGCTGACTGCTGCTTCAGACACGGCTCCTGTTGTTCCGAATGAAGCCTTTCCTCCCAGCCCCGCCTCCCGCAGTCATGGACGTGCTTCCCTACGCACTGCTTTGCCGGGGGTCACCTGCTCTGTTGCTGTTTGCCTCTAATTACAACCTCGGGAGCAGGACCTGAGTCTCATTCACACACAGGTCCTCAATACAGTGTCACCTCCTGGCTCCTAGTAGGTGCTCAGTACACGTTTGTTAAATGTAATTGAGTCAAATAAACTTTAGGGGATAAACTTAGCTTAGGTGATGGATGTAGTGACTAGTGAGCTTTAGGTTTAGTGGCTTGTACCATCTCTCTACCAATTAGATCATGACTCCATTTGAGGGAAACATCTGGGAGTAGAGCTGAAGGTGCAGAAGTAGTAGAATTAACTGTATTTACCTTTAAGTGGACTTGAATGTATTTTGTAAGATAGTGAATAAGGATCTTTTCTAATGTTGCGTGGAGGGGTTTGTTTCTTTTTAGTGTGGGCAAGGTGGTTTTACTTCTCAGCTTGTCAGTATGTCACCGGAACACAGTGACAATACCATAATCCTAAAATTCAGATAATTTAGAAGATGTATTTAGCTTAAAATGCCTTATGGGAATTTATCTTCCTACTGTTCCTTTTTAGTTTCTTTATTATTGAAATTACCATGGTATTTTATCATCACATCTTAAATATTATCTCCTCCAACTAATACCTAGTAGTTTAATATCTATACTTAACTGATGTTTGCTTCTCTGAACACAGAACACCTGATGGAAAAAGAAGCATCATCAGTGATACACACAAACCACTGAATTTGTATGGATAATTTGTAATCTTTAATATTTAAAGTTAATATTTCTAAAAATAAAAGTCTTTAGTATTTAATTTTAACTCTAAATGCTTTTAGTAGTATCTTTATTTGGTTTTCTTCAGGAATTATCTTGATACTTTGACTCTCTTTTTCCCAAACGAAGCAGTGAAAGGACCAGGGGTGCAGATGCTCCGGAGGACATAGAGGCCAGGCCCACTGGGGGCGATTCCAGCGTCCACCTGGAAGAGGCGCTGGCGGACGGTGCGGAGACCCCGAGGCAGCCGCCGGGCGAACTGAGCGCTCCCGCGGAGAGCTCCTCCCCTCGCCGGTCGTCCCCGTCCCCGGAGCCTCCCCCAGACGCGGCTGGCAGCGAGGAGGAGCAAGAGCCCTGCCCCTGCAGGTTAGCGTCCCGGCCAGAGGCGGGCACCAGTGCACAGGACTCAGCTCCCTTGGACCAGGAGCTGTACAACTCCTTCCACTTCTGGAGGACTCCTCTCCCCGAGATAGACCTGGACGTGGAGCTGGAGCAGGGCTCCGGGAGCGAGCCCAGCCCACAGGGGCTGGATGTGGAGCCCAAAGTGCCCGCCCCCGGCTCCGCCAGCATCACCATGGCCACCAGGAAGGAGCTGGAGGAGATGATAGAAAACCTGGAGCCACACATTGACGACCCTGATGTGAAAGGTATGGGAGGGAGTTGGTTCTTTGTTCTGATGAAATGTTACTTTCTGATTTTTTTCTGCCAGAAAGATTACCTTTTAAAAATCACTATGAACCGTTGTCATCATGCATTCTTATCTTGAGCATGATTGGTCTGCATTTTAGGGAGTTAATTTTAGAGGAGCTTGTCACTGTCTGAGTGTAGCAGGTTCCCGTGTCCTGGTTCACAGATCGCTCTGATGTGTTCACACACGCTCACTGGTCTACAGGTTTAAACCTTGAGTCCTGCCTCTGCTCGTCTGCCCTGGGTCTCAGCAGACAGTGCTCTGTTTTACAGAAGGAGGACTGGGTAGGAAGGCCCGTGACCTGTTTGCGGGGATGAGATGCTCGTCTTCCTGTGGAGCAGGATGCGCTGCTCATTGGCGAGGGTCCCACTGGCGTCTTTGTGCCTCAGTTCGGCCCTTGTTCCCGTTGGGTTACACATGTGTCACCTGGGTTCTGCCATTGTGAAAGGCAGCCTTGAAGGTCGCTGTGTGTGACTGTGTAAAAACAGCAAGCTGCTCTCACATGGTGGAGTAGGGGTGTGGGGAGAGGGCCCAGGCCGCCCCATTCGGGAGTGGGTGCCGGGGGTGGTTTACGGTCTGAGCATGGGCATCTGACGCCGGTGACATCAGAGCATCATCAGGGTTCCTGACCACGCTAACCATCAGGGCAATCTGGAATGTTACCGTAAAACAGAAAGCAGTTTTGAAAAATCCCCAAACTGCAGGTCTCCAGATCTTCTGTGGACTTGTCTTTCCTTGTTTGTTGCGGAAGCTAAACTTGTAAACTGTCAGTTAGCTCAGTGCTGGCAGATCCCTGCTTTTAAAGCAGACAGGGCCATACCTTCGTTGTCCTTCCAGACACATGAAAGCTAGTTACACTGAACTTGGAAAGTGTCGTCAGTGGAGGGGAAGTCAGCAGTTGTCTTCGCTGGGCCTGAGCATCTGTTATCACTGTGTGCTCACTGGAGGACGCACCTGGCGCATACAGGGTGCTCGGTAAGGGACGCTGGATGATTTAGTCGACAAACGACTGTGTTCTCACATCAGCATTGCGGACAGAAAGAATGGCGTGACACGTTTAAATTGTAGCGGGTTTAAGAGCTGAATTAGAGAAATAACTAAATCGTAATACAGTACTGCTACTAAAATCTCAATTACAGGCTGTAAATTTTAAGTCAAACAGTGTTAGTCACTGCTTCACGATGGGAAACACACAGTTATATCCTGAAACTCATATGTTCGTGTAGCTCTTTTCAAAAAGCAAACTACACAGATTACTTCTAGCTTATTTGTTTAAAAAGCAGTTAAAGTAGCATATTCGATATTCCCATTAGTGTTTATTAGGTGTTAGAGAATTGGCTGACTAGCAGGCGTGTACAGAGCGCCCCTCGGAGCAGCCTGCCTGTGTGAGGCATCCTCTGTGAAAGGCTTCCCGGGACAGGGTCATCGGGGGTCAGGGACACAGACCCCACCTGCCGTGTCTACCAGGGGCAGAGCACTTGCCCAGTCCAGAGCGTGGACCGGACAGCCGGCCTCCTTTAGTTCTGCGGTGATTTCCTTGTGGGAACTCAGAGGATTCTAAAAGGGAAGCAGAAGTAACTAAAGGATTAGTACAGATAGCCACTGAGATTCCCAAAGAGTGGGGATACAGTCCACGAGTAAGCTTTCACGATTGGACACCTCAGTGTAATGTGTTCAGTCAGCTTGTCATCCTGTACATTTCCTGTGTCTCTGCTGCCAGTTACTCATAGGAAACTTTATAGTAAATTTTATAAATGCTGTAGCATGGTAATAGGCTATCTTAATAAAATGCTGATTGCTTTTTAATCATCTTTAAGTAGAGCAGGAGCCCACTTTCTCATCTTTGTACTAAGTAAATTTGCAGTTAAAACTTTATAAATTCCTGTTTTGAGCATCCAGGTGGATTGTTACTTGAATTAATGCTAAACAAAATTTATTTATTTTTTTTTTTTGCTAAATTCCTCATTTGTTTGGAGCAGAGGAGAAAGAATGCGAATCTTTGCTTTGAACAACTTTTATACAGAGGATGTAACTCAAAGTCGTAGATAATGCTGTGTGTCAGGCTTCAGCACTGCTGCTCGACGATCTGTTGTTTTGCTTTCCTGAGAGCAAGACAGTGCTTGTTTGGGATCCCTGTGTTTGGGGCAAGTCACTGATTTCACTTAAAAAAATTAGAGGAAAATATAAATAAACCAGAGTAAGATGTGAGATGTTTAAATGTGACTGCCACAGACGTCTTTGTAATTCCCGTGTTTTATGTTGGCAGGGTCTGTGTGACTGCTCTCCTGCTAAGGTGGCTTAGTAAGTAAGCCAGTCCCGCTCATGGTCCCCAAAACATAGTTCACTGACCTTGAAATTGACTAGATAGCACCTCTTCTTGTACTAACGCAGAATAATGCACAGTAGTGGGTAAACACTTTAATCTCATGAAAGCGTATTAGTTTTCTACTTCTTCCCTGGGAAAACTAATGATTGACCACAGTAGTGGTCTCTTCCAGCTTCTCGAGGGTAGTGTCCCCAGAACACTGCACCTCGTTGAGCCCATAACAGCGTCCGCGCAGGGGGAATCTCGCATAGCGGCCCCGTTCACAGCCTGTCCTTCCGCCCACAGCACAGGTGGATGTCTTGGCTGCTGCCCTGCGCGCCTCCAGCCTGGACGCCGGTGACGAGGCCGGCGAGGCCACCCGGAGGGCCCCCCAGGACGAGCTCCCCAGCTGCCGGCTCGACCATGACGCCGCTGGGCCTTTGATCAGTGAGGAGGTGAGGGTGCACGGGGCGGGCACATGTTCTCTGGCGGCCGTGGGGCTCATCCCGGCCACTTAGTGCCCCCCTTCTGCATAAAGTCACCGCGTGCCATCTCTGTGACACCCGAGGGTCACGGCTCGTGCTTGGAGTTAGCAGTTGGTCCATCCGCCCCACCTGCCCACTGCAGCCCAGGTGAGGGCACCTCAGGGGGCAGAGCCCTCTGTTGGAGTGACAAACTCCCCCCGTGTCTTTCTGGAGAGGCACTGGGTCTCTGACCAGCCTCTCCCTGCAGCGAGCATGGTGTTGAGAGAAGATCGGGACTTGAGGCCAGGAGTGGGTGCCGGCTGAGCTGGCCCCCGGCCTGTGTCTTGCACCGGCTTTCCCCGTGCTACCGTGTCATCTGTGACAAGAAAAAAGGTGTATTTGTGAACTTAGAAATAGCCAGGAATAGAAATAGCAGAAGAGAAACTGCATACGACATACCGTGGAAGAGCTGACTGCAGTACCCTCTAAGTACGGTTTTTATTGATTGCTAATTTTAGATATTTGGGCCTTTTCAAAATTACTTCTAAATTTGCTTTTCAATTACATTTCTTCTGGAATTTATTTTTAAACCTTAAGTAGCCTGTTCTGCAAGTTTGATTTGAGGCAGGGGCACTCTTAGGAGGTCTTACATCTGTTTATAAATGTTGAAAAGCATGAAGACTTTACGTGCATTCCTGTCTTTTGGAGGTCGTGAAAGGTGAGCAGCTTAGGTGGTGTAAGAGCAGGGAGCTGCCCGACAGGGGTGCCTGTCTAAGTGACTCTTCTCCCGACAGACTGTGGGCTCCGCCCTGCACTACATGCGCAGTGACTCAGACTCGGGCCCCAGCGGTGGCTGCAGCCCCGAAGAGGAGAGGAGAGCTAAAGTCCAGGTCAGTGACCCAGACAGGTTCCTTTCACCCCGCTTTTCAGCCCATTTCTCCCCGAATCTGGCCCTTCCGATAATGTTTTGGAAAGGAGTGCTTGCTTGTGTGTCATATTTTTGATGAGAAAATTCAAGCAGTGGAGTGGAGGACAAGCAGAGACCTTTCCTTTCTCACACCATGACCGCTTCCCCCCAGGGTGGCCACAGCCACCCTCCTCCCATGTTTCCTCCGAGCGTGTCTGCGGGCACGTGAGCACACGCGTGCGCACCTTTGTCTTTCAGAGACAGACAGGCTGTCACGCCTGGTCTTCATGCCTGGGTTGTGTGGCTTGTAAGGTGGAGCTGGGTTTCAGAGAGGAGATCGTGGACACAGGGCCAGAGCCGCTATGACGTGCCGTCGGCCCCAGGATGGCCTGAGGCAGAGGCTTCAAGTGTGGGGCCGCTGGGGTGTGGTGGTGCCTGCCTTTCTTTTCGTTTTAAAAACATCGTGTCTTAGAGCTCTTTGCACAGGAACACAGATCCACCTCCGCCTCCACCCCAGCACAGCAGCGCCCCCGCCCCAGCACAGCAGCGCCCCTGCCTGTGGGTAGGGCTGTGGCGGGTGGGCAGGGCTGTGGCGGGTGTGCAGGTGAAGCCCATGCATCATGATGGTGCCTGGGCCAAAGGGGGCGAATCCTTGACTTTTGTTTGTCCTGTTGATTAAAAATGGAGTCCACATTTACAGTGTTTTAAAGCACGCTTTTCCAAGCTAGTATATACAAACTGGCTCATTGCTTCCATGAACTTCCACTTTATTTTTTAAAAATAGAGACTAGGTTTACAAAGTTCAGAATTGAGCTTCCTTCACAGTTTTCTCCAGCACCCACTTGGTTTTTCACCCAAGGCAGCAGTTGTGCCTTTGTCTTGTAGCTCCTTGCAAAGCTGTATCACCCAGGATCATTGATACAAGTTGTTAGAGGTGTGCACACTTCAAGTTTCCGTAGATAATTGCTAAAACTCCCCTCTGGAGGTGGTGGTGGTGGTTTTAAGATGCTGGCTGGTGGCGGCGCGGGAGCAGGCCCGTTTCCCCTGGGTCTCTGGGTCACTCCAGACTCTGTAGTCTCTGCCAGCTCTGAACCACCTGCTCTTGTTTCTGGCGTCTTGTAAATTTAGTGAACAGTTCTCATCGTCGTCTAAGCTGTTTTCTGTTTTAAGGTCTTGTTTGTTGTCTTTGTCCTAGAGGTACTTTTATTCACTGATACATGTATTTCCCTTTGCGTGTTTTCTTATCTCTTTCAGTTATTAGAGATATGGAGACAGGTTTTTTGCTGCTGTATGAGATGCTGCGTTAAATCCAGATATTTAACATAAGCATACCTAATCTACAGAGTCTCACCCTGTCTCGTTTAGGACGTGGTGCCCCAGGCCCTGCTCGACCAGTACCTGTCCATGACCGACCCCTCGCGGGCGCAGACCGTAGACACCGAGATCGCCAAGCACTGCGCCTACAGCCTGCCGGGCGTGGCGCTGACGCTCGGCCGCCAGAACTGGCACTGCCTGCGCGAGACCTATGAGACGCTGGCCTCGGACATGCAGGTGCGGGGCCGCCAGCCGAACCTAGGGGCCCGGGCGCGGGGCGGCGCGCAGAGGGTCTCCCTGCGGGTCCAGTCTCCTCCCTCCACTTGCACATCGCACCTCTTTTGGACTAAACCCCTAAAATCCGCCTCCCATTTGAACTGCCGACGTCCCCAACTCACAGGGGTGCTGGTGCTGTGGTCTGAAGTGTATGTGCAGATTAATTCTTAAGAAAGTGGGGCCCTTCCCCCAGAAACAGTAGCAGAAATGCTTCCTGCACACAGCTGGTGACCCTGAGTGGTTTTCCGCCTTTGTTCCCCGGCCTCGCGTGGCTGTGGTGCCAGTGACGGGACGGCTCTGAGCGGAGCGCCTCGCCCTCCTCCATGGCGGGCACATCGCTGCGGGCACAGCGTTCTATCTCAGGAAGAGGTCCTGGTGTTTGGGAATGGGGATAAACCCCTTGTCCTAACCAGCTTCTCAGCAAGTAAAGTTTTAAGCAAAATAACAAAGTGAAATTTTAAATCAAGCCCACATGAAGATAAATAAGGTTTTGACATAAAGGTGCCTATAAAAGCAGGGCATTCCTGTTCAGTGGTTCTTTTCCCGGGCTGCCTTCAAGAGATTTCCCCAGTTTTGTATTTCTTTAATGGCCAATCCCTTAAGAATATGTTTTGGGGTTGCTTTGAATCCAGGGTAGACCGTGTGGAGCCAGGTGGGGGGCCCCAGGAGGTCGGGCCCCAGTGCTCCGAAGGCGCGCAGGCGGCTCCACCGTGCTCGCCAAGCATTGTGTTCCTTCCTGAGTGAAAGGGGGGATGATAGATACTCTGAGGGCCTTGACGTTCTTCTGCCAGTTTTTGATAGAAAGTGCATTTTAAACTGGGTATCTATTATTACTATTTTATTTTGATTTCACTTGAGGTTAATTAATAACACTGTTCAGATATAAATTAGCCTTCGTGTATTGTTCGGACGTCAAAGCTCCAGGACTTTGTGTTCAGCTCACTAACGCCCTTGTCTTCACTCGTGCAGTGGAAGGTTCGAAGAACGTTAGCCTTCTCCATCCACGAGCTCGCCGTCATCCTGGGAGACCAGCTCACAGCTGCAGACCTGGTCCCAATTTTTAATGGATTTTTAAAAGACCTCGATGAAGTCAGGATAGGTGTCCTGAAGCACTTGCACGACTTTCTGAAGGTAACTTTTAAGTCCTTTTACATTAAAACACTAGCCTTGCACTGTAGATTAGAGTCTTGACTCCACGCTGCCATCAAGATAGGTTCCCGTGTGTTCCGTAAGAAATGTCGCCATGAGCTTGATGGCAAAAGGTGACTTAGAAAATAGTCCCACTCTGATCAGTTTTGCTGGTGTCACTTTAGTGTTTAATTTAAAAATCACGCTGAGTTTCATTTGGAAATGATGTTAGATCATGGTTACAAACATTAGTACATGTTTTTCTCAAACGTTACTGCACTGAGCACACAGAAAGTCCCATAGATGTTCAGCCTTCTGTGTTGTGTGGGAACTCCGAGAGGTCCCCTTGTCCTCCCCCGCTGACGTGGACCGTGGTCTCCAGTAGGAGCGCACTGACCATAAGTGGTTTAGCCCTGGGCAGCTACCGCAGTCCTAAGTCTGAGGTGCAGGAGAATTGTAATCACAGTTTCTCAGACTGTCCTGAATCGTCCCCTTGACTCAGACCCCAGTGGGGAGTCGCATGTTGTATTGAAGTGTCTCTTCAGTCCCCTCGATCTAGATCAGCCTCCCTGACCCCCACCTTCAGTGGCCTGGGCCTGTTTGAAGAGGCTGGGCCGGTGGACTTGCCGAATGTCCCCAGTTTGAAATGTCTGAGCGCTGTCAACTAGTCAGCTTCAGTTTCACAGGTGGTGCGTGCAGGGGCACGGCCTCTCTGCATGGGTCCCAGGTCTCCTCTCAAGGGTAACACGGTGTGGGCTCCTGGGGCCCCGGTGGTGCTGAGTCCAGGCTCCTGGTCATGGGTCGGCGCCTCCTCGGTGGGCAGTGCATTCAGGCTCTGAGCATCTCTCCCCGCTGCTTCTGTGCTCGTGTGTCTGTACCCAGCTCCCCCCTGAATCACTTATGACTGTGTGGATTGTAAAATACCAATGTCCTATTTTTGTAACTCTTGCTATATTTACTAGTATCTCTTGTAAAGATAACCTTTTCCTTCTCGTCCTCTGCCTTTTTGGAAGTTGGTTTTGTTTTAACTTTGAGTGTGTCTCAAAGCAACTGCCAGCCAGAGCTGGTTGCAATCTGTCACCACAGGCAGAAGAGAGAAAAGAAGAGGCATCTTGTGTGGCCAACTCACACCCAGCTCTAGCCCCTGGGGCATCACCCCTTCCCGGCGTTCTTTGATATACAACACCTGCTACGGATGTCTTCCCTAATCTGAACAGCAGGAGATCCGTCACGTCCACAGTGTCATGGCCGGGGAGGTTCAAACCAAAGTACCTCTGGCAGGAATCTGGGTCCACAATGAGGCCATGGGGGCTGAGGTCGTATCTTCAGAATATTCCCCTAGAACATTTCATCTCTTAGTATGGAGTGATGCACATTTTTTTAAACAAATCAGCCTTTACTTAGTTTCTCTCTTCTGACGGTGCTTTAGAGGAGTTGTAAAAATGTATTGAGGGGGTGAAAGCTCTCCAAAGAGGCCCAGCAAGGGAAAAGGAAAGAGGGCCCTTGTTTCCAACTCTCACTCCAGCTCCTCCATCTAATCAGTGAAAAACTACTAGAAAAAGATTTGGGGGAAAAAATAATCTACCTGTTTTAAGTATGGAGGTTCCTCAAAAACTAAAAACAGAGTTGTCATAAGTTCCAGCAATCCCACTCTGGGCATGCTGCTGCTGCTGCTGCTGCTAAGTCGCGTCAGTCATGTCCGACTCTGTGCAGCCCCACAGACGGCAGCCCACCAGGCTCCCCCATCCCTGAGGTTCTCCAGGCAAGAACACTGGAGTGGGTTGCCATTTCCTTCATCCAGACAAAACTATAATTTGAAAAGATACATGCACCTCTGTGTTCATAGCAGCACTTCTTACAATAGCCAGGACACAGAAGGAACCTAAATGTCCATCAACAGAGGAGTGAGTAATGAAGAGGTGGTACATATATACAGTGGAATTTTGCTCAGCCATCTGAAGAATGAAATGCCATTTGCAGCAACGTGGATGGACCTGGGGATTATCATACTAAACGAAGTCAGAAAGGGAAAGACAAATACCACGTGATATCACTTATACTCGGAATCTAAAATATGACACAAATGAACATGTGAATGAAACAAAAACAGACTCACAGAACAGACTTGTGACTGACAAGGGGGAGGGCGGCTGGGGGAGGGAAGGACTGCAAGTTTGGGATTAACAGATCCAAATTATTATTATTTATATGTAGGATAGATAAACAATGAGGTCCTACTGTGTAGCACAGAGAACTGTATTCCATACCCTGTGAGAAACCATAATGGAAAAAAATATGAAAAAGAATATATATATGTATAAGTGAACTCCTTTGATGTACGGCAGAAATTAACACAACATTGTAAGTCAACTATACTTTAATAAAAGTTTAAAAAATAACCTACTTTAAATATATATTTTTATTTAATATTTATATAAAATACATGAAATGTTTTATAACATTTGAGTCACCTGACTTCATGTTCCCAGGTGAGGTCCAACAAGGTGACGCTCTGCCTTCTTGCTGCATCTCATGCCATTAACAAGCGGCCTTCTGGCAGTCTGTTTGGCGCCACTGTCTTTCACATTTTTGTGGGGTTTTATTGGTGATTTTGTGTTTTAAATGGCCCCCCAGCCTGGTGCTGAAGTGCTGTCCAGGGTTTCTAGGTGCAGGAAGGCCATGATACACATTATGGAGAAGATACTTGTATTGGATAGGCTTTGATAAGGCATGAGTTATGGTGCTGTTGCCCATGAGGTTAATGTTAATGAAGCACCAGCATATATTGCATAAGCATACAGAAACACTTAAAACAAGATAGTGCATTGGTCAGTTGGTGAAAAGACCGTGATCGGGGACTCACAGGAACCTAATTCTGTATTCCCCCGCCTTGTATTCACTAATTCAGTGTTTGCAGCAACCTTATAGAACATAACTGCTGCAAATAATGAGAATAAACTATGCTTTTTGACACAATGTTGACTTCTTGGAATGGTTTTCCATGGTATTTCTAATCACAGAGACTGCAGGATATATGAACAACAAAAGGAAGGGTAAGTAGGAAATTATGTACTTGTGTCTACTATCTGCCACTCCCTTCAACGTATTATATCTCTTTAGTCTTTATAATAATTCTATATGGCTGCTTTTATTGCTCTTTTCTTTTCTAGGTATGAAAACTGAATCTTAAAGAGAGTAGGCAATTTACCTGAGGTCATGCAGCATGGTAGGCAGAATTCTAAAATGGCCCTAAGATTCCTTCCCCTCTGCACCATACATGCCCTCCACGATACCATCCCTAAAGTGTAAGTGGGGACCCGTAAACACGGCAATGGTCATATGCCATGATTACATTGCAATGCAGAAGTGAAAGAATTTTGCAGATATAATCGATTGACTCTTAAGCCTTGATTTTAAAGGAAATTACTCTGGGTGTGTCTCTCCTAGACAGATGAGTCCTTTAAAAGGTGAATCTCTCTCCTGCTGGCCTTGAAGAAGAAAGCCACAAGTTCTATAGCTAAAAGGAAATTAATTCTGCTAACCCTCTGAACTTGGAAAAGAACCCTAAGCCTCAGATAAGACAGCAGCCCCAGCTGACCTAACCCTAACCTTGACCACAGCTAACCTGTGCCCAGACTCTCGATTCAGGGAAACTGAATAGCAATACATCAGTATTGTCTTTGGTTATTAGTTACACAGCAAAAGGAAACTAACATACATAGCTAAGGAGTGGCAGAGTCAGGGTTGAAACACAGGGTCCCTGCCTCCTAAAGCTGATGTTCTTGTCCTTTATATGATATAATACCACGCTTTGGATTTTGCTTGCTTGTTTGGTTGCCATGGGGAGAAGACAGTGGTAGAAGGAAATATGAAAGACATTCAGATAAAATGGCTAAGCTAGAAGCCTTAATACAAGTCTTAATACAAAGCGGGTCTCTTCAGCCTTGGGTGGTGGCAGTTACTGTGACTAGTAAAAAAGTGAGGAGCCTCTTAGTGTTGGGAGATGAGGAGTGGGGGTGGGCAAGCATTTCACCTCCTCTTTCTCAGGAAATATGTAAAGGGAATTGGAGGGTAACAGTGTTCACATAGGGCAAGCAGAGAACTCTGAGTTCACAATGTTAGATGAACCACATGAAATAGCTGATATGATTGTTTATGATATTCATGAATAGCAACTACATATGATTCAACCAGTAGTTAGAAAATGTCAGGTCAGAGACCGGAAGCAGGAAAGAAGCCAGGAAAACTGTCAGGGAGGACTTCTTGAGTGGGAAGAGACACGAACACGGATGTTGTCAAGGCAAGAATAGAACAACTTGGTGTTCAGAGCCAGGAGGGACAATGTCAGTGAGCATGCTCATGCCTCAACTATGGGAGATTTCAGCTAAGGGCTTTGTGCAGCTGTGGGAAGGATGAACACCTACAAAACCCAAGCTTAATCTGCAGATCTCTGACTCTGATCTAGTGATATGCTATGGTACAAAAGGGGAAGCACAGGGCAGAGTGGCCAGGGCAGGGATGGGGTTACGCACCATTGCAGGATTAGTGTAAGGGTCATGAATAACACATGTCACACACCTGACACAGGACCTGGAACCTCAGACAGAAGGAGATCAAGCCAGTCAATCCGAAAGGAAATGAACCCTGAATACTCACTGGAGGGACTGATGCTGAAGCTGAAGCTCCAGTACTTTAGCCACCTGATGCGAAGAGCTGACTCACTGGAAAAGACCCTGATGCTGGGAAAGATTGAGGACAAGAGTAGAAGGGGTCAAGAGAGGATGAGATGGTTGGATGGCATTATTGACATCATGGACATGAGTCTGAGCAAACTTGGAGAGATGGTGAAGGACAGGGAAGCCTAGCGTGTTGCAGGTTATGGGGTCACAAAGAGTCGGACAGAAGTTAGTGACTGAACAGCAACAAGTACCAAAAAAGTGGCAACATCATTATTTGGCTGTTTACTAGACAACAGAAAACTGCCTTGCTCATGTAAGGACGAGGCATCTTTAAATACAGAGACAAAAAGAAAGGTAGAAGGCCTGGTGTTCCGTGACTGGGAACACCAGGATCAGGCTGGAAAATATTTAGTTCTTTAGTCACTGAACTTCCTCTTGTGGGGCAGCGTGGGGGAAGGGATGGCACTTCGGCAGAGTTACTCATCTTGCTCCAGACACGTGGCCATTAAGGGCAGGGCTCTCCACCTGAAGGAGGCCAGGATGGACAACTTTATGGTTTTCATCACATGAGCCCATAGATAATCACACTGATTACATAAGCATAAAAATGTGACACAGATTCATTTGCTAACCCATTCAAACGACACTTTTTTTTTTTTTTTATCACCCACTATGTGCAAGGCATATAGTGAAGAGAAGTGGGAGAAGGCATCTGCCTTGCCCTCAAGGCAGGGGCTCTGTCCTTGGCTCAGTCCTGAGTTTGGTTCCAGCTCAGAACATGGCGTCTACCATTTGAGCAGGAGGGTTATAAATACGCGTTTGGTCAGTAGGACTCATATTTAGGATATAACGGTCCAGTTACAATAAGAAAGACAAAAATAAGTAGTAATTGCCTCCGTTCTGCAACTGGTAATTGCTCTGTTTAAGCTTCCTGACCTGTGGAGCCTGGGAAGCAGGTCGAAGGGGAGAGATCGCAGCACTGCCTACCTGCTGCTCACAGACGTACCCAAGAGCCCCGGGGAGCCTGCACTGTAATTACTGTAGTCGTGCCAGCCCCAGAGCCCCACCAGCAAGCATAATAATTTCCTATGTAATTATCCTCCAGATAAGAACATGCATCCTCCTCCCAGCCCTTCCTCCTCCTTCTCCTTTTATTTCCCTTCTCTCTCCATCTTCCTTCTTTCCCTTCCTCTCCCAAACAAATTCAATAAGGTCCACATCAGGATGCAAAAGAATCTACTCCAAGGTCACTTTGTACCCCGGGCCTGGGGCTGCTCTCTCCTTGGAGAGAACACTGACGTGTTCCCTGATGTCGTCAAAGAAAGCCTGGATAACGAAACTTTCCTCTGCCTTCCTCCAAACAAGACTCCTTGACTTTCTATCTTTAGATCAATGGTCTTTTCCCCCAAACTCCCCTTAGGCTCAGGTGGGGCATATAATTACTGATGGGGAAACTGCCTGAGAAGACGATTGGCCCACAGGTCACGGCAGAGATTCTTTAACTCCTTAATGACAAACTGGCACATAATGCATCTGATGAGTAATTGAGACTCGGCACTATGTTAAATGCTTTATAGTCATATTCAATCCTCACAAGAACCCTAGGAGGTAGGCACTATTGTTATCCATATATATAGATGAGTAAGTGAAAGGCCAGTTAACTCTCCCTAGATCCCTTCACCAATAAGTAGCTGAGGTGGGATTCCAATTTGGTCCATGTGACACCTTCTCCGTGTATTTCATCACCCTGCTCTGTTGAAAATGAAAGTCGCTCAGCTGTGTCCAACCCTTTGCGACCCCGTGGACTGTACAATCCATGGAATTCTCCAGGCCAGAATACTGGAGTGGGTAGCCTTTCCCTTCTCCAGGGGCTCTCCCCACTCCAGGGATCAAACCCAGGTCTCCTATAGTGCAGGTGGATTCTTTACCAGCTGATCCACAAGGGAAACCCAAGAATACTGGAGTTGGTACCCTATCCCTTCTCCAGGGGATCTTCCCTACCTAGGGCCTTCTGCATTGCAGGCAGATTCTTTACCAACTGAGCTATGAGGGAAGCCTCTGCTCTGTTACCCTCCACTGTATGGGCTTTACCCACATGGCTGCTCTCCCACTTCTGTCATTGGTGATTCACGGTGCAAATGACAAACCTGAGTTCTGTCTTCCAGCTCCCAGCACTCATTTAATGCCCCCTTCTCATGTATCAGGGCCGCCTTCCTTTCATCACAGACAGCCATGGCTCACTTGCTCTCAGGCTGTCTGTGGCATTTCCATTTGTTCCCCAGCTAGGCCCACCTTGCTTTGCAGAGGGAGGCAGGTAACATCTGCATTTTAGGACAAGCAGATAACACACCTGGCTCTCAGGACTGTTTGCAAAGCAGCAGGGCACACCAATGGGAAAGAGTAGCTGGAGAATGGGCCCTTCTTGTGCCTCCCCTGTCACAAGGGTGGAAAAGGAGAAGTGGGCAGGAGGTTCATGGAGCATTAGCTGGAGCCTCTACACAGTTAAGAACCATGAGTGGAGGTTCATGAGAAAACGAAAAACAGAACTGCTGTATGATCCAGCAGTTCCACTCCTGGGCATATATCCAAATAAAACCACAATTCAAACAGACAATTCCAATGTTCACAGCAGCACTATTCACAATAGCCAAGACATGGAAACAACCTGAATGTTCACCAACAGATGAATGGATGGAGAAGACGTGGTGCAATGGAATATTACTCAGCCAAACAAAGAATGAAATATGCCACTGTACCAACACGGATGGACTAGAGATTATCCTACTAGGTAAAGGAAGTCAGACAAAGACAAAGATCGCATGATATCACTTATATGTGGAATCTAAAATATGGCACAAATGAACCTATCTATGAAACAGAAACAGAATCATGGACATGGAGAAAAGACTGGTGGCTGCCAAGGCTGGGGGGTTGAGAAGGGGATAGAGTAGGTGGTTGTTGTTAGCAGATGTAAGCTTTTATATATAGACTGGATAAACAGCAAGGTCCTACTGTATAGCACAGAGAACTGTATTTAATATCCTATGACAAACCGTAATGGAAACGAATATATTTTTTTAATGTGTATATATGTATAACTGAATCACTTAGCTGTATAGCAAAAATTAACACACACTGTAAATCAGTACGCATGCATGCTCAGTTGCTCAGAAGTGTCAGACTCTTTGAGACACTATGGACTGTTGCCTGCCAGGCTCCTCTGTTCACGGGATTCTCCAGGCAGGAATACTGGAGTGGGTGGCCATTTCCTCCTCCAGGGGATTTTCTCAACCCAGAGGTTGAACCTGCATCTCCTACATCTCCTGCATTGACAGGTGGATTCTTGACCACTGAGCCTAAATCTGGAAGCCCACTGGGAAGCCCAAATCAAGTATACTTCAATAGAAATATTGACAAAGTGAATATGGATATATATACATATATATAATAATCATCAATGGATCAGGACTAAGAACATTGGCAGATAAAAGGGAAGGCCATTAAAATATCTGTCATAAAGTAACTAAACTGATTGGGGGGAGTGTGGCTTAGAGAAAGGGGCCAGATTATTTTTTTGAACTCTCATCTAACTTGCAAGCAGGAATGGAAAGGCTTACAATTGCAATCCATACATAACAAAGTTGCTAAATGAGCTCTGGTCTCCGTCCCTCTCAGAAGCTGTGGGTCAGTGTCCTGAGGGTGGTTAACCCCACGGGCAATGCTCTTCTCACCAGCAGCCCTTTGACCATCCGTGTAACACCCCTCGCTGACTCACTGAAGTCCAGAGCAAGCATTATGCAAGGCTTGGGTATTAGTGTCCTTGGCATCCCTGGGTCTGCAGCTGGCATCACTCGGCAACTTTTACCTCCGTCGTCACATGGCCTCCTTATATTGATGCTAGTCATAGGCTCCAAGGCCCACCTTAACTGAGCATAACCTCACTGTCACGTTCTGAGGTTATGCGTGGACATGGATTTGGGAGCAGGGAGTGGGGACTCTCTTTAACCCCACATAGCTTGCCAGTGGCATTTTTGGCTGATCCCACATAACAGCAAGGAGAGGATTTGGGTTCCTCAAGGGAAAGCCTCAGGTAAACCTAGATATGGGTGGGGAGATGGAGGAGACAGACCACCCTGAGCAGCGTCCATGCCGGACTGAGGCTGCACCCTTGCATCTAAAACATATCACAGAAATCAAGTCCAACGGACAAAAGTAAGTCATGCAGAGAAGAAGGCAACTTCCCCCATAGCCCAAAACAGCCCAGGCCCCTTCCCCTTCAAAGTGCAACACTATCCAGGTACCACGCCGAGTGATTCAATTCACCCTGCACCCTCTTTCCCCAAACTCACATGGAAAAGAGGCAAATTCCTTCAGTCTCCTTTCATCTCCCTTCTAAGCCCCACGAGGGCTGGGGGTCACCCAGGGGCTCTGGCTGAGATGGAGCCCTCTCAGCCTCCATTCAGCCAAGAACAATCCCAGGGGTGGGGGTCGGGGGCTCACAGCAAAGAGCAGAGCAGAGCTAACCCTCAGGCTCCCCTAAGGCAGTCCTTTCTGCTAGTAGGGACTGATTTCTGAGGCCTTCAGGGAGGTGCTGTGCGGAACTGCATCCAATCTGGGCTAAGCAGATTAGTTCCCTTCCAGGGAAAGGTTTCTGGACAGCTGAGCGGGGCAGCTCCCTGGGCAGTGGCGGGGGGCTGTCATTACAAGGCCCAGACAGGACATAATGACATGCTCCCTAGAGGGGGCTCCTAATTGAATTACAGGGTGTCTCCTGAGCATAAAAGGCAGCCTGTGCTCAGAGGTAGTCGAACAGTCCAGGAGCAGACCTTCTGTGGAGCTGGTGCTGGGAGGGGTGGGGCTTGGGAGGAGCTGGGATGCCTGAAGTAGAGAGGGCTCTGGGGAATCTCAGTGGTTTTGCAGACCCTGGGAGAGAAGAGGAGGAAGGCAGAGAGTAGGGGATGGTGGGCATCCCTGGAGCTCATACCTGAGAAGTGTGTTCAAATCCCGTATCTCCCCAGCTTGTTGCAACCAGGAGGTGGTAGAGAGCCAGAGGACCAGGCCTCTGTTCATTCATTCATTCATTTAACCAGCATCTTTTGTGCCCCTAGGATGTGTGATGAAAGAGAACCAAGTGCTGCTCTGATCTGAGGACGCAGCCTGCTGTGGGACCATTCACTCCTGAAGTCAACTACTACTTTTATCTACGCATGCCCCACAAGCTGCAGCCAATCAGCCCTTCTTCCTAACAAGTTCTTCTAAGTGGACTAGAGGAGGAGGTGTGCAAGTCACCTTTACTGACTCCAAACTGAATCACGACAAAAGGAGACTTCCCTGGTGGTCGAGTGGTTAAGAATCCACCTTGCAAGGCAGGGGACGTGGGTTAAATTCCTATTCGGGGAACTAAGATCCCACATACCTCAGAGCAACTGAGCCCACGTGCCACAACTAGAAAGCTTACGAGCTGCAACTGCTGAACCCCACGTGCTCTGGAGTCTGGAGGTCACAACTACCAAGCTCACACGCCACAACTGCTGAGCCGGAGCGCCACATCTAGAGCGTCCCCGCATCACAAGGAGTGATCCCGTGTGCTGCCACTAAGGCCCAACATTGCCAAATAAGTAATAATAACGATAAATTGTGACAAAAGGCAGGAGGAGTCCCTGTGTGGCTGAGGCTCAGGGGCCCCTCTTTCACAGCAATGCTCACACGCACTTCCCTTCCCCGCCCGCCTGGGGACTCCCTGAAGACAGAGGTGGCGCCTCTTCTCACAGTGCTCAGCTCACTGTATGAGCTCCATGAACGTCTGCTGACCGTACCCTGAGAGACTGGCTCCCCCTCCCCACCCCCTCTCTGGAGGGAGGACTCTCGTAGGTTCTCTGAGGGCTGTGGGCTCTCTGACTATCCTCCTCCTCTAACCCTTCGTCTTTGTGACCCAGACCCAGACACCAGGATCACAACCTCAAAGGGGGCCCCCTCAATCTGAACACATGTTCCTGAGTCAGCCTTGCCTGCAGCAAGCCAAAGCGTCAGCTGTGTATATTCCTGATGGTGAAGTGGCCAGACAAGGATCCCCTGTGTACCCGCCCAGGCAAGGGTGGATCTGAGAGCGATGAGTCCAAGAGCGATGAGTCCAGATTTCTGAGCTGGGCATTAAGGAGTCTATTTGGGCCTTGCCAGAGTGCCTGGGCCAGTTGTCCCTGAATTAAAGGACAGCCAACTCTTGCTGTTAAGGAAGAGATGTCCTCTTAACTCTTTCTATATGAGAATAAAGTCTGCTGCTTCAACTTCCTGACCTTATTCTGATGCTAAACTATGTAACGTAGTTGAAAGAATATGTGATTTATAAGCAGAAGATCTAGGTTTGGACACTGACCCTTAAACGCTTTGTGTCCTAAGGTAAATTAACATTTCTTAAATTCAGTTAACTCATCCAAAGAAATTGATAATATTAAAAGTGCAATTTTTATTTCTATATAAATATTATAAGTCTTATTATGTAAAAACATAACAGCCACAACAGTAATCTTTCTCAAAGGTCTAAACAATGCAGAAGCCTAGAAAGTCAACACTGTGCCCTATATTCTGATATATTCTCCAGCATATTCCAATCTCCCCAAGGGATCACCCTCTTCAAAACAACTTTAAACAATTAGTGCCTAATATTTTCAAAGTATTTTATGTCGATTTGTTCCTTTGAAAGTGAGTTCGTGGCTGTGTTCATTCTACTCTCTCTCCAGTCCTCAAAATAGAAAGTATATATTCTTCCAACAGTCCCCGGGTTAACTAAAATACCATTTCTGTCTACTTTGGCTAGAACTGTATTAATTCATTGTTGTGACACTAGTTAACTTTTGCTGTAGTTTATGAAAAAAAAAATGGAAATCTAATTAATTTTCAGCTAAGAATCTTCTAAAACCTGGGGTCCCACAAGGAGGGGTACCCTCCAATTAAAATGGCCTGTTATGGGAAGCTGGCTGGGAACCCATGGTCTGGTTTACAAAGCCCACTATGTTAGCAAGGACTCTGGAAGATTCTGGTCTGATAAGGTTACCTGCATCGTGGGTCCAGTGGGGATTTAAGTCCCTGTGGATTCAGGAGGAAGAAGAGAGAGTGATTCATGGAGGTTTTCCCCTAGGACTGGCCCAGTATTGGAGAGATGGTGACAACTTCATGCTAATGCACCTCAGTGAAATGGAGACTCCTACTTTATCCCATGAAGCTCTTCCCATCTCTCACCCCAGGACTAGAGTTGGCAGATATTTGGCTTTTCTTCTCATCCACAGCTGAGTCCAGACACAGCCTCAAAAATCCTTTCCAAGATGGCTCCCTGGACAGCCACGACAGACTGACCGGAACTGACCCAGAAAAGGGTCCTGTGTTACACCCAGCCATGCGCCCTGAGGCATGGGCCCCTGACAGAGCTGCGCGCTGTGCCACCTGGAGATGAGAATGCAGTGGCTTCCGGGGAGTTCCTGGAGAGGCATCAAGTTACAGCTGCAAAGATAAGGGGGTGGGGGTGCCCGCTGGCTTGTGCTAAGTCCAGCAGAGCAGCTGTCTAGCCTGGGAGGGTGGGAAGGGAGAGGTTGTCATTCTACCCGTGGCGGGGATGCTTTCTGTCCCGGTAGGGAATACAGGCTGCTCTGGAAACCCAAACCCAGGAAGAGGCTGGGACAGTGACTCAGGACCCAAACTGAGGGCAGCTGAAAATGACGGCAGGGTGTCTTCTGACGCTTGTCTCCTGGAGACGCCAGACCAGAAAAGGGCAAAGGGGGAGGGATGACCCTGGTGGCCTGGAGCCTTGGGCCACTGAGCATCACCCGCTAGGAATGCTTTCTGTTGATCTGGGCAGAAGCCAGTTTAATTTCAGCTGCCGAGTCCGTGGTCGGCTGGATGGCTGTAGTAGTGCTGAGGGCTCCAGAGGTGGCTGTTTCTCCTGTTCTCCAGCCTACCACGCCAGCGCTGATCACTGTAAAATCAGCACTCTATTAGGGGTACGACTGGAGAAGGCAATGGCACCCCACTCCAGTACTCTTGCCTGGAAAATCCCATGGACGGAGGAGCCTGGTAGGCTGCAGTCCATGGGGTCTCGAAGAGTTGGACATGCGCTGAGCGACTTCAGTTTTCACTTTCATGCATTGGAGAAGGAAATGGCAACCCACTGCAGTGTTCTTGCCTGGAGAATCCCAGGGACGGGGGAGCCTGGTGGGCTGCTGTCTCTGGGGTCGCACAGAGTCGGACACGACTGAAGTGACTTAGCAGCAGCAGCAGGGGTATGGCAAGCCTTACATACTGTGTCAGTTTTGAGGTGACAGAAGACTGTTTTGCCTAGGACTTCCTTCTAAGTGACACTGTCCAACCTTAGAGACACAATTGCTTAGTTAGCTCACCATCGAGACCCCTGGGCAACTTCATTTTCCCACCCCACCACCCAACTATGGCAGATTAAGCATCAAGTTGGGGATGGATGGAAATATGACTTAACCCAGGGTAACCAATATCTATCTGGCCAGTGGCCTTTGATAGAGTTAAGTTGAGGGGTGGGGAAGGGTGGAGGTCGGGGAGGGAAACAGCAGAGTCCCTCCCTTGAGAATCTGAGGTAGAAGAATAGAAAGATCTTTTCAGGTAGGAAATAGGGCTGTTGGGCTGTGAGGTTTCACTGAAGCGATAAGGGAGAAGACCACGGAGAGGGCAGAGATGTCAGGAGACAGAGACCACGTGGCTGAGAGGGAGCGTGTTAGACAGAGAAGGTGGTCCCTAAGGCTCTGATGCCTTTCTGATACCAGTTCCAGCCTATGCTGGATCCTTACAATTCAACCTTCTAGTCTTAAAGTCGGAGAAGGCAATGGCACCCCACTCCAGTACTCTTGCCTGGAAAATCCCATGGACGGAGGAGCCTGGTAGGCTGCAGTCCATGGGGTCACTGAGTCAGACACGACTGAGCGACTTCACTTTGACTTTTCACTTTCATGCATTGGAGAAGGAAATGGCAACCCACTCCAGTGTTCTTGCCTGGAGAATCCCAGGGATGGCGGAGCCCAGTGGGCTGCCATCTGTGGGGTCGCACAGAGTCGGACATGACTGAAGCGACTTAGCAGCAGCAGCAGCAGTCTTAAAGTCAAATACTATGTGGTGAAGAAAAAAAAAAAAGAGCACCAGAGTGAGTGGCCTGTTTCCTGGGAGATATCAGTCTTCTTGGTATTATCATGAGGCTAGTTCTTTCTATCCAAATGCCAGGCTTTCTTGAGAGATACCCACAGCACACTCTTGGTCACTCCAAGAAATCACAGATTAGACAGTAGACAAAAGGCAGTCCAAACACAGAAGCCAACAGCGTGAAGGAGGCAGGTGTAGGGAATAGAATAAGATGGGAGAAGGGACTAAAGGGCGTGAGGAGGAAGTCACTGAGCTCAAGCAAGAGCAGCAAACGTGGCCTGAGCGTCAGCGGCTCCTGGAGCACAGACAGTAAAGAAAGAAGGGTGCAGCCGAGGATGTCCAGAAGAGAGAGCCCGTGCAAGAGAAAGCAGCCAAGCCAAAAGGGAGGTGCAAGCAGGGAAACGGAGTGAACACAGAGTATCTGCAGTCAGGTCCAGGGTTAGCCCTAGGGATGGTGGTATGTACACCTTCCATGACTGCAGCTCAGAAAGAGAGGGTCACGGGGTCAGGAGGGTCCCAAGGAGAAATCACACAGGAGACACAAGGAGGAAACCAAAAGGAAGACCAATCAAGACCAAGGGCTCTGGAAAAAGATGGACTACTACAAAGAAATGGCAGAATTCATCATCTCTAATCCACAGCTTGCTCCGCAGCCATATTCTGAATAGGAAGCTACTATCAAGATGTCACTCATTTTGAAAGTACCAACTAAAGTATCCATGTTAAAGAGCTGTCTGCATTATAACTAACTGGTTCTTCATGAATCCTTGTCACCAAGTGGTAAGTGAACTGGGCTCAGGCAAGAGCAGGTTAACCAGCCTGTGTCCATGCCATGCCGACCCTTCACTAGAAAGGGTCAGGATGCTGCCACACTGAAAACTGAACTCAAATATATACGCTCACCAAGTGATGACTCAATTTTAGGAAAACAAATTTTTCCATAACGAATAAATTTTACTTCAACTTTATCTTCTTCTCTACTTAGCCAGATAACTTCCTATTTGTGTATGTGGCAGATGGTAGGGTGGAACTATAATTCGTATGAATGATAACTATCACATCAGCTAAAAATGTTTACCTAGTGCTTTCCTTCATGGTCTTTTAGCAAAATTTTCAAAGCATGTGATTCCTACAAGATGCTTCTGGATGGTGCAGAATTTAAATACAGGGATTTTGCTCTGTTTGTAGGTCAAGGAGTTCTCTCTCTCCAACCATTAGTTACACACTGCTCTACGCTAGGACTTCTGATTGGTTCTGGAAGCACAGGTTAGTTTATCTTCTAAAAGGACAAGAAAATAACACCTTGAATAAACTGAAGACTGTAGCACTGAATTCTACTCCATTCCTAGTGGAGTTGATGGGGGCATAGCCCAAGGATGGGGAAGGAATGAGTGCTCATGTACGACCCAAACACACCTGGAAAGTTGATGAAAGCTGGACAACAAGGAAGAGTCCTCCCCACTCACCCATTTCACTTTGCCCAAGTATCCCTTTCTATCACGCTTGTGACTGAATGAGAAAACTTTGACCTGAAGAGCCAGAAGAGTTGAGACAAACGAAGCAAGGCCCATGGCAGGATCTTTATTGTTATTCCTTTATTACTGCCTAAAGCCCCAACTAGCCTCATTGCAAGCAATGCTCAGGGGAGCCTGCTTTGAGGCTGAGACTGTTTCATTTTCTGATTGGCTGGTCACGTGACCATCTCCAACCACAGTGTGCCTTTCTCCTCAAACCCAACCTGACATTCTCCTTGGTGGAGTCTCCAACTCGGCACACCCCGAATTTTCTCATACCAGAGGGCAGACCAAAGTGAGAAGACCCAGGGCAGGCATGCTGAGTGCTCTGTTGCCTATGGTCCCTGACCAAGTCCAACAGAGGGAGTGCTGCCTGATCCAGTATTGCCAAGGATGTTGCACCCTTAGACTCTAGAACAAATAAACCAGGAAAGCTCTGGACTTGCTGGTGATCTTTATGGACATATAAGGTTTAAGTATATTTGGCGTGTTTTATGGATCCTGAAGTTGGAATATGTCACTCTTTGACACATTCTTGGGCAATTTTAGTAATTAAGAAAAAAAAAATTTACCAAGACCTGGGGCCTTTCTGGGTACAACATCGAAAGCTTCTGCTGAAGAGTCCACATAGCCTCTAATCATTCCCTTGCGCCCCCAAAGAGAGGAAATTGTAGTTGAACAACCCTATCTGAAATGTTCCACTATTCTGTCAAACTCCCCTCCCCCATTTAACAATTCGCTTAAACACAGATTTCTTTCTTCAGAATCACTCTGAATCAAGCACATAGCTCCACTGTGAGTTCCATGAAGCCATGGTTCTGGGGATGGACTGTTTACCTACAACTACAAAGAGAGCTTGTTATGGAAATCAGCACTGCAGGCTGAAGAAAGGAGAAAGAAAAGGATTCCAGCTAAGGGGGAAATATCTCTACCTCCACTGCACTTCCACCCGCGCTAAGTGTGCAGTTTCTGATTTTTCTCACGTGCAGAAAGGACATTCTAGAAACAAATGGTCCTCCTCTATGCATGCGTGCGTGCTAAGTCGCTTCAGTCGTATCCAACTCTTTGCGACTCTGTGGACTGTAGCCTGACAGGCTCCTCTGTCCATGGGATTCTCGAGGCAAGAATACTGGAGTGGGTTGCCACACCCTTCTCCAGGGGGTCTTCCCAACCCAGGGATTGAACCCACATCTCTTATGTCTTCTGCATTGGCAGGAGGGTTCTTTACCACTAGTGCCACCTGGGAAGCCCCTTATCTTCCTCTGTGACCAGATAAAAGTTATCCTATTACTCTGCTGAGCCAAAGAAACAGCAAAAACCTGACTGTGTTTAGTCAAGTTGGAGAATGTGAAAATTGTTTCCTGGGTAACTCCTTATTTGTATAGGTTTTGATGGGAAGATGCCTTTGGCTAAAACTTTACAGAGAAAGCACCCCTAGAAGAGAATGGCCTGCATCATTCTGAAAAAAAATACTGCACTATTTCATGGAACAATGTCTAGCGTAAAGTTAACCATCACCAAGAGATGTCTCAGCTACACTTGTCACTTTTTTCAGTAAGAGATCACTAAGATAAACCTTCTAAAATTTTTTTCTATGAGTTCAATATTTTCCTTCCTGAACAGTTTCAAGGTGAACCAAAAGATTAAAAATAGTCCATAATATATTATTATTCTTAGTTAAGGCATTACTCACAAAAACACTCCTGGATGTGTCCTTCCCGGGCACCTTTCACACATGAATTTTCATATTCTTTCCAAAGTTAACATTTTGATGGATAAAAATAAAATGGAAAAGTCCAAATGGAGAGGGGGAGACATTAAATCAGTAGCATCCAAAACAGTCCTTTCTAACTTTCTGTCATATCTACCTGTGTGATCTTGGATAAGTTGCTTTGCATCTCAGAGTCTCACATTTCATAATTTGTAAAACTGGGAGGACAGATACCTTCCAGTTTCAACATCTAAATTTGCTTGGGAAATGTGTGGTACAGCTTACACTCCATTCTTTGAAGGAGGCCCACACTATTTAATTATAGTAGATCTTGCTATCTGCATATTTGACATCTGAGGCTTTGGCTATTCCCAGAGACCCCAAAGGTCAATGAGCTGTAATAATCTTATTTTTGCAGAGGCGCTCTGTGAGCCTGGTATACAGGAGTGAGTCACGTGTTCAGTGAGTGAGATTAACGTGCAGGAGGCTCGGAGGCCATAATCCCTAGGATGTGCTACAGTGGTAGTCACAAACTACCAGGATTCTTCCAGACCACAAAGATGTCAGTAGTATCCTTCTCAAATATCACGAGTTTATTGTAACGTGGGTTTAAAGTAATCATGTACCCACCCCCACACTTCACCTACTTCACTACTACATCTTTGCTGAAGGTGACTTTAAAACTTTAGTGGTGTCACACACAGAAGGAGAAGCTTTCATTCCCCTTTTATTGAGCTAACCTCAAACTATACTTCTCCCACCTGTTTTGATTTGTCTGTATACCTTGTATCCTCTCCACTGGAGAATAAGATCCTTGGGAGTTAAAATGCCACCTCATCTTAGTCACTTATTTCTCTCCAGTACTAGTAATGTACCTAGGATATAGCAGATATTTAATAAATGTCTGTTGAGTGACTGAGCACTTTTGATGCACTTAGGCACTGCGCTCAGGTGCATTTTCTTACTATCTGTATGTAGTACTAATCATAATCTCGAAGGATAGGTATTATTGTTCCTATCACTGCAACAAAATCGCTGGGACTCCAAAGCTGAAATGACTTGTTAAAGTTACACAGCTGATGCACGATGGATTCGCACCTGTTTGTCAGACACCAGAGTGTTTTTCCATCCTAGGACACGTTTGAAGAAGTAAAGCCAAATGCATGAATTCATGGACCTCATATTGTTGGTGGAGCATAGGCCTGGTTTTGTTCTGCAGATTCAGAGCATTATGGTGAGGGCAAAAGCGACAGTGCCACTGGGCTTGGTGGGGAAATAGAAAGTGAAATTGTTCCAGGCAGCACACAGCTCTGTCTGAGTCCCCCGAAGGTTCCAATCTCAAGGCTCAGACTGTTCTCGCAGTTAGCAGCAGGGTCTCAGGGTAAGAGCTAGACTCGAGCCAAGATGGAGCTGGACCCTGGGACTGGAAAGCAAGCATTCACGATCCAGTCATACAATTCATCCGAAGAGCCGCTTTCCTTCCTAGGCTTCAGGGTTTGGTCAAGAGCTTTAGAGCCTTTCAGCTCTGCTTCTGGAAACCAGAAGCATCTGGAGCTTGTTAGAAATGAAGAATCTCAAGCCCTACCTTAGATATTGGAAGTCATAATCTGCATTTTAGCAAGATGCCTGGCTGGTTCACAAGCACATTAAAATTTGAGAAACACTACTCTAGAATATCTAGATGATATTCTAAGGTTTTTCTCGCTCCAACATTTTATGAGTTTAGATTAGTAACCTTCATGGTAACCAAAAAACTAGCATGCATATTCATTAGGGTGACACAGAAAATCAAGTAACCTGATTACCTCAGTGGTGCCTTCTGAAGAATAGTGTTAATCCATCAATATTAGTATTAATGAGCTTGTTTACCAAGTACATATCATGTACAGGGGACATTGCATATACATAACATGTACATAACATGTGCAGGGATTCAATATCATGAATCATTACAATAGATCTGCTAGAGTGACATTATGATCTCCTTTTTGTCAATGGGGAAAAAATCTCATAAATTAATAAAATTTCCCCAATGTGGTTAAATCAGTACTAGAGCCAGAATCCTAATCCACAGAGTACTATACTTAGAGCCCATGGTTTTCTTGCTGTATCATACTGTCTCTGGCTGTAAAATTACAATTTCAAGTATCAAAAGTAGGCCTCCTTTTGTGAGAATAGATTAGCAGGTTTTGGACTCATTCTTCTGCAGTGAAAAAGGCTAAGAGGATAGTCTAAATTCTACTGATGTCTAAAAAAATAATGCAAAGGAAAAGATGGGAAACCTTAGAATACCTGGGCCAGCATCTCAAATGTGTAGAAGTTCACACATATTTATAACCAATATTACCCAGAAGTGATCATTCATGAGGCTCATTTACACCAAGACAGTAATCAAGCTGAAAACATACATAGGTTTGAGGAAGGTTTAGTCATATTTGGAGATCCCAGGTGCACAGTTGATTACTAACAAGGTGAAGAAATTGGGATCCCAACTTCTGATCTCTCAAAACACTACTCTTCGGTGCCCTCAGCAGATTGGTACTGAATATTCGGGAGGAACCACGAGGCTCTCCAGTTATGGCCAATGCTGATGTCATATAATGCCTGACAGTAATTTATCTACTGACATTGCCATAAATACGCATGAAATTTCATGGGTGTTTTCCTCGCCGTGAGGGCCTTCATTTGTACGTATAAGCATCCTCCCCAGAGCACACCGAAAGGCAGAGTGTTCTCTAGAAAGGCACAGGTTTTTATTAATGCTAACAAGAGATTATCCTTTCCCACAAAATGACTAAACAGGGCTCTAATAAATCAATCTGTCAATGGCTATTTCCTTTCAGGGGACAGTATCCCCCTGTTCCATCTGGCTGGTGCAGGTTATGACCTACACTGAGCGCCTATGTCTATAGTTCAGAAGATCCTAGAGCTGGGAGGAACTGCAAAAAACAGCCCACCTCGAGGCAAGGAAAGTATTGCTATTCCCAGTTTACGGATGAGAGCTTTCATTTCCCATTGAAAGTGTTTTGAGCAGGTTCTTGGAGCAGTTTGACATCTCCCGCTTCCTATATGTGTCCCTTTGGTTCCTCCGATCTTCCCCTGGAGTGCTTATTGCTTGTGGATGTGAGCAGCAATTCTGAGACAAGGTTCCCCTTTCTCATCCCCCTCCTTCTTGGCAACCCTGGAAAGTCTGGTCTCCTGGGCAGAGTCAGTCTGCTTTATTCTTTAGAGATATCCATCCGAGAATAGGATAGAACACCCAGTACAAGATGTTTCAATGCAGAGAGGCCTCAGAGTGACAGAGGCAATAGAAACATAAGACCCACAGTGTCTGAAGGGCTAAATGGGCCAGTGACCTGAGCAGTGTTTTAGGAGAACTCTGGACAGTGAAAAGAGATGACCACACAGAAGATGTCTTTTTTCCCACAATTCCTAAGACGCTTCTCCTCCACTGCTTAGCCAGATTCTGGAGCTGAGATCTGTGACTAAAGACTAGTGGCCGCTGCCCTGGGAGCTCTGCTTCTCTAAGATACCTCCAGGACTCAAGCCATATTGATTCATTTCACCTAGACTGGGCAAGCCTCACACCATAAAATAAGCCTATTGATGCTTAAAGAGACTGCCAAGTTTCAATCAATTTTGCAATTTCCAAATGAAGGAGAGGTGCCTGAAATCTGCTTATATAATACAACTGCATTATGGTACTGGAAAAATATAAGCCAATGCCACTCATGTTCTTGAGGATGTCCAGCTCAGACTATCACTGATTCAGAATGGAAAGAACTGCCTTCAAAGCTCATGTAAGCCCTTGGCCTGAGAAGAGAAGGAAGGAGAGACCCAAGCAGTCTCCTAGATCTTGCTTCATCACAAGACTCTCCCCAAATCTGATAGCAGAACTTCCATCATCCCACACCCCCACCAGCTATCATTTTGAGTTTCAGTGGACAAAATATTCTTAGGTTGTGTGTGCTTAGATCCTGCCATGGCATTCCTTGCCCGAAAACAATTTAAAGAGAGAAAACTGAAGGAGATTTTGGAAGTAGAACCTGGCAGGAGTGTCTGCTGATCTTGCATACCTGTGATGGAACCAAAGTTTGACATTAACATGAGTACAGGGAAAAGTTTTAAAGCATGGGGCAAGAGAGAAGGGGGTGACAAGGGATGGAGGCAGATGGACTATGGAAGGGTTACTTACACGGTTTCATCATTCTTGAACTCCAACTCCCCATATATGTCTTCAAAATCCTCACCACCACCCTTGGCGGTCCCTTCTACTGTCCTAAAGGGGACGATGACTGTGCCCCGGGCACCTGATGTCCGCAGAACCTTGACCTCCATGACACCAATGCTTTCACTCACATGAATAGTGTCACATTCAAAAGTGAAGATGCCTGCGTGGTCATCATCCAAGATGGTGACTGTGGCCACACAAGGGGACACCAGGACAGCCCGAGGCAAGGGAAGACTATTGCGTACTCTGGGAGACATCCCCTCCTCGGGCTGCTCCTCCTCCATGCGAACGTTGCTCAGCCTCACAAAGAAGTGTTCATCCTCCTCAAAAATGTCATCATCGATGATGCCCACAGAGAACTCCTTCTGGGTCTCTCCGGGCTTTAGAACCACAGTGCCCTCTGTGAACTCATAGTCAGCCCCTGCATTGGCAGAACCATCCTCTGTTTTGTAGTCCACATACAGGGTCTTGGACGTGTCCCCGCCTTTCCTCACCACTGTCAGGAGCACAGCCCCACAGTTCTCCAGGCACTGGTAAGAGCACGGGTCAAAGAAGACCTTGGAGACAAAGTCCTCCGGCTCGTCAGCTTGCACCTCGCTCATGCTGGAGGTCTTTTTGGCTTGTTCTGCTGCATGCTTCTTCAGGATATTGCCCGCACCAGTCATCATACGGGTGGCCTGGATCCGGTAGAAGGCGCGGCTCTTCTGCTGATGGGAGAGAGCATAGTAGTTGGCCATCTCAACCAGCTGATCTAAGTCCTTCTCTGGGTGTTTTTGCTTCAGATCCTTGAGAATCCGTATCATCTCCCTGCGGGACTCATCGACTTCCTTCCCTTCCAGAGGCACCAGGTGCCCATCCAGGAAGTGGGAATTCATCATTTTCCCATCCATCTCAATGCCCTTGGGGTGGTCACCCTCGGTCTCTATGATGATTCCTCGGTGTTTATCTGTGCGGTACTTTTTGTGCATGTATTTGTAGAAGAGCAGTCGCTTATCTGCCACCCAGGCCAGAAGGACACACACTGGAAAGAAGAAGAGAGTGAGGAGGCCTTCCCAAACCTGGACCACACCAGGAGAGAAGACAGCCAGGATCATATAGAGCCAGATGTAGGCAAAGATGCTCCAAGCAGCAGTGACAAAGAAGACTCGTAGGTGCTTGATCTTGCGAGTCTCTCCATCAGGGATCACATAGACGCAGATACCAATGATAATGAACATATTGAAGGCTGCGCTGCCGACAATGGTAGAAGGTCCCAGATCACCAGCAATGAACCCATGACCACACACCTCAATTAAAGACAGGAGGATCTCAGGAGCAGAGGAACCCAGGGCCATAAGGGTCAGGTTGGAGACAGTTTCATTCCAGACCCTAATGGTGGTTGTGCTGGTCTCTCCATTGGGCTTTTTGATCGTCACCTCTCTCTCTTGAGAAGTGATGACTTCAATAGATGCCATGAAGCGATCAGCAATGATGGACACCCCGAGAAACATGTATATCAGGGCCACAAAATAGACAATGACCCTGGCAATCTTGTCTCCAAGAGAAGGGTTCTCCGGGTACCAGATTGGCAGGATGACACCCTCCTTGCAGTCCGATGACCCTGTACAGGACTCATTGTTCTGCCCTGTGCTGGGCACATCCCCTGAGCCGCCAGCCTCTGCCCGAAGACCATTCAGGAAGAGCACAAAGGTAATCAGCCCAAAATGGAGGAAGGCAGAGGTGAGAGGCTGCAACCTTAACCACGCCATACACAAGACTTAGCCGCCGACTTCCACTGCAGCACCACTGGTCCTCCTGACAGGCCAGAGACCTAGAAGAGATCAGAGGCAGAAAAAGGCATGAAGAGAAGGAGAACAGTTTGGGGGAGAATGGATACCTGTATATGTATGGCTGAGTCCCTTCGCTGCTCACCTGAAACTATCACAACATTATTAATCAGCTATACCCCCAATAAAAAATAAAAAGTTTTTTTTTTTTTTTTTAAAAGGAGGACAACAAATGGCAGGTTCCCACCAATAAAAACTGATGCTTCATCTTGAGTGACATATTGTACTAACATATGGGACAGTCTCTCACTTGGAAAAAGAGATGTCACTGGGAAGCTCAAATAGCTGCTCTGTCCTTAGGACCATCTGGTAGAATCAGTAGAAAAATGGCTTAAAATAGCTGGGAATATTGGTAATGGAAATTTAACTGACACCCCTTTAGTCTTGCCTCCCAACCCTTTTGTTATCTGTGAGAGTTCTCAAGAATTAGCTTAAAATTGGCCAAGTATTACAAGACTCTTCATCCCCACTTCTACTGTTTCTAGGGTTTTCAGCCTTCCTTACCACACTGTCATCATATGCAAGAAGTTTATAGGAGTACATGCTGAATTGAACTGTTATCCTGGACTGCTGCTGCTGCTGCTGCTAAGTCGCTTCAGTCGTGTCTGACTCTGTGCGACCCCATAGACGGCAGCCTATCAGGCTCTGCCGTCCCTGGGATTCTCCAGGCAAGAACACTGGAGTGGGTTGCCATTTCCTTCTCCAATGCATGAAAGTGAAAAGTGAAAGTGAAGTCACTGAGTCGTGTCCAACTCTCAGCGACCCCATGGAGTGCAGCCCACCAGGCTCCTCCATCCATGGGATTTTCCAGGCAAGAGTACTGGAGTGGGCTGCCATTGCCTTCTCTGTATCCTGGACTACTCTCCTGCAAATGGAACACCTTGCTTTGTGTGTAGTTGAGCCAAGTTGGGAAAAACTCCTTCCCCAGATGAAAATTTAGGGAGGCAAGTTGTAATTCTGAGATTGCTTGAGAAATCAAGAGAATTGATTCTGTAGTGAATACTACCCATCATGTAGCTAAACCGAAGCCCTGTAAGTGGTGCCCAAGGCCCGGTCCATAGCAGTCCTCAGCCCTCCAGCAAGACAGGCTTATGAAAGAGTTTAGGCATCCAGTTACGGGAAGATGAAGATCAGTCAGCCACTCTAACCTGAAACCCAAACATCGCAAGGGCCAAGTGGTAGGAAGCACTATAAACTAATACGTTTCTTTAATCTGTAGGCAAGATTTCGGGGTGAAATTCAGCCTCCTCTGCTGACCTCAAGACATTAAAAGGTAAACATGAGTTCAGAAGAATGGAAGAAATTCAGCTGAAACTGCAGTTATCTCTCTACTCATTGCCTCATTCAAATGGAATGAGACTGCAAATAACTATTCAATACCTTAAAGAAGAACAATTTGCCCATGTTTCCACCTCTGTTACAAGCATGTAGGAATACTGTTAGTATTGGAAGAATGCTGCTATTCTCTACTTGCTCTTCCTCCTTCTCTGCTGTTTCCTATCTCAGAAAATAGCATTTCCATCCACCCGGTTTCTCAGCCTGGAAACCACTGCCTGTTTGCAAGTTTTTCTCTCTCCGGTCCAACACAGAGTCCCATCAACTTTCCTCCCCATCTCTCTCACCACCATCACAGCCCATTACTTTTCACCTGATGAATTTACTCAGTCACCTCCTCACTGAACTCACTCCAACTCTGACCTTTCTCTATTCCATCTTCTCTTATAGCCATAGTCATCTTAAAACAAAAACAAAAACAAAAAAAAAGCCTATGCTCCTTCTCCCCTATTTGAAGCCTTTTGGCATTTCCCCTTCACTTTCAATATAAAGACCTGCATCCTCACCATGACCTGCTGAGCCTCGTGTGAGCTACCTTCTTCCTCGTCCCCCTCATCTCTTGCCACCGTCCCTCTCACTGCATTTCTGCAGTGATGGCCTTTACATCAGGTCCTGGAGTACACCATCTTATTTTCCACCTCAAGACCTTTGCCCATAACATGACCCATGACCAAAAATATCATTTCTTCTTTGCACCCCTACTCATAACAATGCTTTAGCTCTCAGCTTNCTCGTCCCCCTCATCTCTTGCCACTGTCCCTCTCACTGCATTTCTGCAGTGATGGCCTTTACATCAGGTCCTGGAGTACACCATCTTATTTTCCACCTCAAGACCTTTGCCCATAACATGACCCATGACCAAAAATATCATTTCTTCTTTGCACCCCTACTCATAACAATGCTTTAGCTCTCAGCTTGAATGTCACTTTCTCACAAAAACTTTCCTTCACCCTAAAATGGCCAACTCCTTTCCTTTTTTTCATGGCACTTACAAAATTTTGAAATTACATATGTATTTGTGGGATTATATGATTGATGACTAACTCATCCATTAAGCTATAACAAAAAGGCAAAGACTATGTCTATTCTGTTTATCATGGTATCCTTAGTAGGTAGTTCGTAGGTGCTCAGTAAATGTATGTTTTGGAATACATAAATGTGGCCCTAGGGAAGCTTCCTCATTGCTATGGATGGAATTGTACAATCCCCCCACCAATTCCTCTATTGAAGCCCTAATCCATGATGTGACTATTTGGAGATAGAACTTTTAGGAGGTCATTAAGGCTAAATGAAGTCATAAGAGTGGAGTTCTAATCCAATAGGCTTGGTGGCATTTAAGAAGACAAGAGAGAGAAAAAGAAAGAGAGAGCGCTCCATTTTGTGAGGACATAGGAAGAAAGCAGTCACCTGCAAGCCTGGAAGAGACTTCTTTCCAGAAATCAAATTGTCAGTATCTTGATTTTGAAATCCCAGCCTCCTGACAAATTTCCGTTGTTTAAACCACTCAGTGTATGGTATTTTGTTATGGCAGCCTGAGCAGACTAACACACTCAGAAATCAGCCTTCTTAAAAGTCATTTTACAATCTGAATCGTAGCCATTTAGAAAAAAATAGATCTCTTAGACAAATCCTCACTAGATTTTAGAGGCTACCTGCTACTGCTGCTAAGTCGCTTCAGTCGTGTCCGACTCTGTGCGACCCCATAGACGGCAGCCCACCAGGCTCCCCCGTCCCTGGGATTCTCCAGGCAAGAACATTGGAGTGGGTTGCCATTTCCTTCTCCAATGCATGAAAGTGAAAAGTGAAAGTGAAGTTGCTCAGTCATGTCTGACTCCTAGCGACCCCGTGGACTGCAGCCTGCCAGGCTCCCCCGTCCATGGGATTTTCCAGGCAAGAGTACTGGAGTGGGGTGCCATTGCCTTCTCCTAGAGGCTACCTAGGACCTCTTTCAATTGCTAAGGCTTGAATTCAAAGAGAAGTTCCCCTTGGGACACACCCTGGTGCATATGGTAATCTTGCAGGCCCTCCTCCCAAAGGGCTCTGTGGATTAACTTGGTTTTGTATTCCTCAGATGGACGGGAGCCAACTGCTGAGGCTCATAATCCCCATTAGTCCAGGTACCAGGGGTCACCCAAGCAGGTGCTTGGGGCTTTGACCTCACTCGGGGGAAAAGAGGCTATGACATCGACTATAGAGGAGCAGAGAGGCTGAAGGTGATCGGCATCCATATGCAAAGACTGAACATGCCACCATAGCCTGCGATGTGCACAGAGACCCTATTCATAGGGTTAGCACTCACCTACCTGGAGAATTGTGGACAGACACGGATCTTGGCTCCTTGCCTTGACCTCTGAAAACCCAACACTTTGTGAATTCTGACGAGCCCCATGCAGGAGGAGACAGGACAGCAGGTGGGCCCAGCTGGAGCAGCTCTTTGATCGAGAGCCAACATGGTGACAGGCAGTGGCAGCTGCACAACTGGCCAAGCCCAAAGGGGTGGGCTACCCACAGGTTAGGGAAGAGGCGGGCCTGCTGCAGCCAGGGGACAGGGGGCTCTCAGGTGGTAGCGTTATCCTGATCGACGGGGGACGAGGACTCCAACTGCTCATACCCACTGGGACAATTAAGGAGGATCATGGTCTTTATTCTCCTTGGTCCCACAGACACTTGTGGCAACAGGTTTTTACGGGGACTATGCCATCACATGGTCATGATCAGAGGTCAGTTTAGAAAGACTGTTCCCTGAGACAACAGATGAACTGAAGGAACAAATAAAAGAGAACAAAGCAAGAAAGTGGTTAGGGATTGCCTGCACTAAGATGTTAGAACTGAAGGTGAAAAACCACCAGGGGATGCCTAGTTGTTCTCTCCAGCTCTGCCAGGAGATGGTTTCTGCCTGAGAAGTTAGAGGGAGAGGGCATGTCTCTGATGAACAAGCCAATGGTCATTTTTTGCCATAACTCCAGCCCCAGACACCAATTGAGACAGATCCCTACCTCCTGGGTGGTTCACTGTACTCCCTTAGAGACCCAACTGATCTCTGGTGTTTCCAGAAGGCTCTTAATCAGTCCTAAGCCATACTCATGGAGGTGACCCAGCTTGAGATCCCCAGAACTACCCAAAACAAGGAAGATATTAGTGATAGTAACTAACGCTTAAAAGCAGTTATTGTGTGCATAAAGTTCAAATGTATTATTTCATCTTCATAACAACCCTATTAGTTGTTGTTAGAGATCAGTACTATTTTAATCCCTATTTTACATTTTGGGAAACTGAGTTTTAGTTAAGTCATTTGAGTCATTTACTCAAAGTATAAAGCAAAGAAGTAGCAGAACCAGGGCTCACATAGAGATGACATAAAGTTGATGGTCCTAACCACTCCACCTTACGAGGATGTCCCAATGTGTTGGAGAACATCCACAAGCCCCAGTCAGCTTCCAGTCTTCTGTGGTCTTGGAAGCAATATGGCTGCCCTACGTACTCTCACAGGAGAGCCAACCACTTGGTTGAGCTGACTGCCCAGAGTCGGACATGACTGAAGTGACTTAGCAGGAGCAGCAGATTTCCTGGAGGTGTCCTGATTGCCCAAGGCCATCTCCCATCCAAATATTCTCCTTCCTATCAGTTCAGTTTGACAAACATTAACAAGTGCCTGTGATTTGCCAGGCCTGTCCTAGAGGCCGCCAGACAAAATAAACTATGATACGGGGTTTTCCCTCCAAGGCACCACTGAGCAGGGGTGGAGAGCTGTGCACACAGGCACTTCTACTATCATCAGTGAAGGTGTGGGCCGAATGCTGCTGAACGCAAGCAGGGCGCTGAGCCAATCTGGGGATTCAGGGAGGCGTTCTGAAGGAGGTGATCCCTGAAATGAGGCTTCAAGCATGAGTGCACTTTAGTTAAAAAAAGAAGAAGAAAAAAAGAGAGAGAAAAGAAAGAAAGAACATAGGAAGGGCATCTGAGTCAAAGAGAACAGCCCAAGCAAAGACGTGGGGCAGGAAAGCCCTCTGTGTACATAGGATTATAGGCAAATCAGTGTGAGGCAGGAGGGACAGAAGATGAGGCTGGACACAGAGGGAGGACCCAATTCATGGCAAGTCTTATATGCCAGGCTGAGAAGATGGGATTTTATCCTAAGGGCAGTGAAAAGCCAATGATAGGATTTTGAACAGGAGAATGACATGGTCTGATCTGTATTCCAGAAAAACCAATTTGGCTAGATAAGTTTTAGGGTAGCTATAACTGGGACAAAACCAAAGCAGGAAGATCAGTCAGAAATCTATTGGAAACAGAACAGATACAGATAAAGAGGGTGAGCCTAGGGTACATACTGCATATGATGACCCTCTGACCCCTCAGCTCAGGCCACAGCCTCTCACTTTTTTCCTGGATTATTTTCCTAAAGCCCCCAGGGCCATCTGCAAGGTGTCTGTGTCCTCAGCAGTGGCTCCTGACATCTTTTAATATCACTGGCAAATTTAATTAAAGTCACTTTCCTCTGCTCTTCCAGATCATTAATAAAACAGAGCCACTAGGCCAGACTGAGCAAATTCTCCCTCTTGCTACGCCCTCCACTTTCTCCAATGGGAACACTCCTCCGGGTCTGTCACCAGCCTGGGTAGACGCATCCTGCTCTGCTTCTAAATCTGGGCCCCTGCACAGACGTCACAGCCAATTTACATTAAAGTTTTAGGTGCAGCCAGGCTGCACTGGATCTGAAGTGTCACCCGAGTCCAAGAACACTGCCTTTTCTCCTGTACTTCCTCTGCCCACAGGGGCTGAGAGCCTGCAGAGTCCTCTCCATGGCAAAGCTCTCCCAGAAACACAGGAACTAAATTTTTGGCACTCAGATAGGAAAGATGCGACCTCGGCTACTTAGGTAGTTTGGCTGCCACAATGGGAACTTGGATCCAAGGAGGAAAATGTAAGGATGCTGCTTTTTGTCCATTATGATTGCTTTGAATATTCCAAGTAAAAAAGTTAGTATTATCGTCACGCCCATTTTGAAAGTGAAAGTGTTAGTTGCTCAGTCGTGTCCGACTCTTTGCAACCCCATGGACTGTAGCCCACCAGGCTTTTCTGTCCATTGGATTCTCCAAGCAAGAATACTGGAATGGATAGCCATTCCCTTCTCCAGGGGATAAGCAAATTTGAATTTACAAAGGTTAAAGAATTTGCCCAAATCATGGTAAGTAGACAAATAAGCTCTTGAATTCTGGCAGTCTGACTCTAGAGCAGTTGGCATTAACCACCATGCTAGGTAGATGCCTTGGGTTTGGGTAGCCCTTGGAAAAGCAAAGGGCCTGGGGAAGGGAGGGTGAGTTTTTCTGGATATGGAGCCCTCACTATGAGCTCTGCCTCAACAAGCTATGAGACTTCAAAGAGTCAGAGAACTCTTACGGCATCAGCTTCCTCATCCAGAAAATTCGTGCTGGGTTGGATAATCTCCATAGTTGCTTTGAGTCAAAAATACTTTGACGGCAGGCAGGTCCATCTCCACAACAGGCAAAGAAGTGAAGGCACATATTTCAGTTAGGTTGGCCCAGAGCAGAATGAGAGCCAGTCACTCCCCAGGAGACGTCAGAAGAGAAGAGATTAAGGGAGGGTGGTAGGAAAAGGGGGCCCCCAAAGGCAAGGAGAGCCTACAATCTGGATTTACCAAAAGCACCTTGGATCAAACTCATTTTTTAAACAGCTGCTCTTTGAATGCCCATTTTGGGCCAAGCACTGCACTAATGATTGAGCATACACCCGTTAAAGTGCTACACCACATCCCCAACAATTTGAAATTTTCTTCTAATGAAGGATAAAGACAAACAAGGAATTATGGGCATGACACTATGGTGATATCATGGGAAGTTACTCTTTTTCTTGTTCCGCTCTAAGCTCTTCAAGTTGGTCACTGCACAGATGCCTCTAATCTTATGGACAGTGGCTGCAATACATCACGGTTTTATAATATCGAGGACCTTGCAGAGTATGCATGGTTGGTATTCTACGATCCTTGCTTCTCTGTTCCCATGCAATTGTCACATTATGCCTTCCTCAAAGCCTCCAAACCCTTAATGGCATCCAAGTCATATGATAACTTCATAAAATTATGAAGCTGGCCTTCTCTTAGGCACTGCCACACACAAAGAGGAAGCACCAGCAAGCCTCAATCTCCTCATGCTGTATATAAATAAAGGACTTAAAAATGATAACAACAATCCTATCTCTTCATTGAGTATTCTTTACTCTATGGCTGGCACTGCATCAGGCATTTCTATAGCTTCTGTTTAAGACCTAAGGATCCCACAGTGAGTTAGGTGGTGTTAACTGTTTTAGAGATGAGGAGACTTGGGCCCAAAGATTACTAATTTACCTAGGTTCACTAGCTGAGTAGCATAGCTGAGCTATGAAACTTGGTGTATCAAATGCCAAAGTCTAAAAGTGAAGGTGGAAAAACAGGGTAGGAATCTGGAGCCCTTAAGTCAAGAACCTACAGCCCTGGAAATCTCTATCTCCTCTGGGAAGCCTTCCATGATAACACCCTCTTCCTCTACATTTCAATTGAGTCATTTTCTCTCCTGCATTCCTCTAGCCCTTTGATGACCATTAAAGCACTTGTCACACATGATCACATTAACCTGGGCTGATCTGTCTGCATGTCCATCTCCTACACACTTAGAGAAACTCCCTGAGGGATTTCCCCTCAATATAGGGACTTTTCTTTTTTAGCAAGTTATCACACTCAGTTCAGAGGGCTAAGAGGTTGGATCTGATCTCTAATATCCTCCTTGCCTCCAAAATTCTATGATTCCAAGGCTTGTTGATTCTACTCAAAGGTTTACCACACTCTCTAGAGGCCAGAGGACTTTGCCCTCAATGAGTCCTTGACAGACCTAGAGAATCACAAACCATGCAAGGGGACCATAGTGAAAGGAAGAAAGAAAGGGCCTTGCTCACCTAATTTAAGTTCTGCTTCTCCAGAAGCTGGATCTACATCCACATGTAAGTCATTCCCCACATTAGAGGCAATAATGGAACCAGGATCACATGCTAAAGAGGGCTGTGCATTAGAATAACTTTGGAGCTCTAAAAACTACAGGTATCTGGATCCTACTTCAGATCTAGTTTTGGACTCTCTGGGAGTAAAGTCTCAATATTTAGACTTTTTCGTTTCCAAGGCAAACCATTCAATATCACAGTAATCCAAGTCTATGCCCCAACCAGTAATGCTGAAGAAGCTGAAGTTGAACAGTTCTATGAAGACCTACAAGACCTTTTAGAACTAACACCCCAAAAAGATGTCCTTTTCATTATAGGGGACTAGAATGCAAAAGTAGAAAGTCAAGAACCACCTGGAGTAACAGGCAAATTTGGCCTTGGAATGCGGAATGAACCAGGGCAAAGACTAATAGAGTTTTGCCAAGAAAATGCACTGGTCATAGTGAACACCCTCTTCCAACAACACAAGAGAAGACTCTACACATGGACGTCACCAGATGGTCAACACCGAAATCAGATTGATTATATTCTATGCAGCCAAAGATGGGGAAGCTCGATACAGTCAACAAAAACAAGACCAGGAGCTGACTGTGGCTCAGATCATGAACTCCTTATTACCAAATTCAGACTTAAATTGAAGAAGGTAGGGAAAACCGCTAGACCATTCAGGTATGACCTAAATCAAATCCCTTATGATTATACAGTGGAAGTGAGAAATAGATTTAAGGACCTAGATCTGATAGAGTGCCTGATGAACTATGGAATGAAGTTCGTGACATTGTACAGGAGACAGGGATCAAGACCATCCCCATGGAAAAAAAATGCAAAAAAGCAAAATGGCTGTTTGGGGAGGCCTTACAAATAGCTGTGAAAAGAAGAGAGGCAAAAAACAAAGGAGGAAAGGAAAGATATAAGCATCTGAATGCGGAGTTCCAAAGAATAGCAAGAAGAGATAAGAAAGACTTCTTCAGCGATCAATGCAAAGAAATAGAGGAAAAGAACAGAATGGGAAAGACTAGAGATCTCTTCAAGAAAATTAGAGATACCAAGGGAACATTTCATGCAAAGATGGGCTCGATAAATGACAGAAATGGTCTGGACCTAACAGAAGCAGAAGATATTAAGAAGAGGTGGCAAGAATACACAGAAGAACTGTACAAAAAAGATCTTCATGACCCAGATAATCATGATGATGTGATCACTCATCTAGAGCCAGACATCTTGGAATGTGAAGTCAAGTGGGCCTTAGAAAGCATCACTACGAACAAAGCTAGTGGAGGTGATGGAATTCCAGTTGAGCTGTTTCAAATCCTGAAAGATGATGCTGTGAAAGTGCTGCACTCAAT
>SJYT01025718.1:0-23371 GCA_006410635.1 Cephalophus harveyi
TATGCCAAAGCCTTTGACTGTGTGGATCACAACAAACTGTGAAAAATTCTTCAAGAGATGCGAATACCAGACCATCTGATCTGCCTCTTGAGAAACCTATATGCAGGTTAGGAAGCAACAGTTAGAACTGGACACAGAACAACAGACTGATTTCAAATAGGAAAAGTAGTACATCAAGGCTGTATATTGTCACCCTGATTATTTAACTTATAAGCAGAGCACATCATGTGAAATGTTGGATTGGATGAAGCCCAAGCTGGAATCAAGATTGCCAGAAGAATTATCAACAACCTCAGATATGCAGATGCTACCCTCCATATGGGGCTTCCCTGGTGGCTCAGAGGTTAAAGCATCTGCCTCTGGCAGAAGGCAAAGAGGAACTAAAAAGCCTCTTGATGAAAGAGGAGAGTGAAAATGTTGGCTTAAAACTCAATATTCAGAAAACTAAGATCATGGCATCTAGTCCCATCACTTCATGGCAAATAGATGGGGAAACAGTGGAAACCATGGCAGACTTTATTTTTTTGATTTCAAAATCACTGTAGANAAAGCCTCTTGATGAAAGAGGAGAGTGAAAATGTTGGCTTAAAACTCAATATTCAGAAAACTAAGATCATGGCATCTAGTCCCATCACTTCATGGCAAATAGATGGGGAAACAGTGGAAACCATGGCAGACTTTATTTTTTTGATTTCAAAATCACTGTAGATGGTGACTGCAGTAATGAAATTATAAGCCACTTGCTCCTTGTAGGAAAAGTTATGACCAACCTAGACAGCATATTAAAAAGCAGAGACATTACTTTGCCAACAAGGGTCCATCTAGTCAAATCTTTGGTTTTTCCAGTAGTCATGTATGCATGTGAGAGTTGGGCTATAAAGAAAGCTGAGCGCCGAAAAACTGATGCTTTTGATCTGTGGTGTTGGAGAAGACACTTGAGAGTCCTTTGGGCTGCAAGGAGATCAAACCAATCCATCCTAATGGAAATCAGTGCTAAATATTCACTGGAAAGACTAATGCTGGAGCTGAAACTCCAATACTTTGGCCACCTGATGCAAAAAACTGACTCATTTGAAAAGACCCTGATGTTGGGAAAGATTGAGGGCAGGAGGAAAAGGGGACAACAGAGGATGAGGTTGTTGGACGGCATCAATGACTCAATGGACATGAGTTTGAGTAATCTATGGGAGTTGGTGATGGACAGGGAAGCCTGGTGTGCTGTGGTCCATGGGGTCACAAAGGATTGGGCACGACTGAGTGACTGAACTGAACTGAATTGAGGACTGTTGACTGAAACAAAATTTAGACGTGCACAGAAAAATCTGAGGAATCCAATCATGAATATTAGAATTGACTAGATTACTTTTAAAGAGAACTCTGGTCTTCTTTCAGATGTTGATTCCTCTTGGGTAGCTTTTAAATCTATGTTTATTATGGGTTGAACCTGAACCTTTCCATTCTAGCAAAAAGTGTCAGAATAGAATGGGAAACTATGTCCACTCTAGATTTACTCAATCCAACAAACCAGCTCTCTCATACTCTACATGAGTCACTTCATAGGAAGACAGTCAAAAATCTGAATCCTCAATACCAGTAAATGATGGCAGCTAAGCAAAACCAGGGATTCCCAGGTGGCTCAGTGGAAATAAACCCGCTTGCCACTGCAGAAGACACCCATTCAATCTCTGGGTTGGGAAGACCCCAGGAAGAAATGACAACCCATTTCAGAGTTCTTACCTGGAAAATCCCATGGACAGAGAAGCCTTGCAGGCTACAGTCCATGGGGTTGCAAAGAACTGGACATGACTTAGTGACTAGGTATGCAAACAAAACTAAGATGCTCCAAACTTCTGGTATTATTACAAAGAGCCAGGGTACTGGGAAAAAAAAAAAAAAGAATGTTATAAATTGCAGTGCTTTGGGCACCTCCAGCTATCTAACCAGCCTTTCTAATCTGTTCCAAATTTTCAATGATAGGGTCATGAGGAACTACACTTTTCCCAATCCTACCTCTATACTAGTCTAGACAAACATTATTACAGACTGGGGATGAATCTCTTCCAGTTCTGACTTACACTGGAGCCATATTCTTGGTGCTCAACCCCCCTTATAAAGAAGTCCTTACTTCAGTGTACAAAGATATTTCAAATAAGGGAGATCTCTAATGAGCCTCAACAAATCCCTGTCTCTGAATCTATTCTGTTTTGTTTAGGTCCCTTGGGATGTACACACCATTTCCTCCTTGGCTTCTCTGCCCCTGCTAATTTATTAGAACAATACTTCTCAGAGAAGCTTCGTGCCAGATTTTTTTTTCCCCAAAAGGTGAGAATAAATCTAGAATAGTNAAATAAGGGAGATCTCTAATGAGCCTCAACAAATCCCTGTCTCTGAATCTATTCTGTTTTGTTTAGGTCCCTTGGGATGTACACACCATTTCCTCCTTGGCTTCTCTGCCCCTGCTAATTTATTAGAACAATACTTCTTAGAGAAGCTTCGTGCCAGATTTTTTTTTCCCCAAAAGGTGAGAATAAATCTAGAATAGTAATCATCAAATTGAACTAAATGACCTTTAGTTTTGTTTTGTCTCTTATGATGATAGAGCTTATTCTGAAAACAGTGATCACTTGTCCATTTTTAATTAGCTGCTGCTGCTGCTAAGTCACTTCAGTCATGTCCGACTCTGAGCGACCCCATAGAGGGCAGCCTACCAGGCTCCCTGGTCCCTGGGATTCTCCAGGCAAGAACATTGGAGTGGGTTGCCATTTCCTTCTCCAATGGATGAAAGTGAAAGTGGAATAGGCAAAATCTCCAGCTGATAGTGACAAAATTCACAGCATGCCTCCCATCAAGATTCAAACAGAGGCCTTGAAACCTCTCCCAGAATTAGGCAACACCCTATCAGAAGCCCTTCAGGGCATAAAGTCCATAATAGATGATCACAAATTTCTAGGCTTCATTATACTTGTACTACTGGCCCATGTAACAATTCTATTTTCACCAAGATGAAAACCTAAGATATGAGGACAGTGGTTTGTTCCAGATCAATAAACAACATTGCTATCCTTCAACACCCTGTCCTTCCTAACTTTAATGAATTACCATTATTAACATCCATTCCCACCAGAAGTCCATTCTTTATTATGATTGATTTATGCAGAGCATTCTCTAGTATTCAGTTGATGAAGCTACCCAGTACGTTTTAGCCTTCAGTTGAGAAGAAAAACAAGTCACCTCCACAGTAATACTTCAAAGTTTTACTGAGTCCTTCTTATTTCTCCCAAAAATTAAAGGCTTATATGAGTGATACAAAATTACCTGGAGGTTCTACTTTGTTGCAGTATGTAGATTATTAGCTTCTTTGTTCTCAGGCTCCTCACAGGAAGACTACATGCACTTTCTTAAACTTTTAGTCTCAAAGGGACCTAAGACCATCAAAGAAAATTTGCAGTTTGCCCAAACTCAGGTTTGATACTGAGGTTATCTGTATCAGGACAATTATTAGACCTAGATTTATACAGACTTCACAATGTCCTGAGTTTCCCCAAACCACAAACTAAGTATCAGCTTTGAGGTTTTTTCCATCTAGTTGGTTCTTGCCAAAACTGTATTCCAAATTTCTTTCTTATGGGTAAACCTCTGTATGTTTTACTAAAGAATAACAAGCCTGACCCATAGTATGGGAAGAATCAGATGACATAAACTTTAAGGCTTTCAAGGTAGTTTAATGAACCTACCCTTGAGCAATCCAATAATCAGATTCCTCCTTTACTTTTACATATTGAAAAGGAAGAAAATGCCCTTGGGGTCTTCTAATCAGCAAATGAACCCTGTGGGATGGGGATACCCTCCATCCTTATAGGGCCAATAATGTCAACTATCCATTGGTTAAACCACTGAGAAAAACTTTGTGGGATCTTCTTTAACCATTTTTTGTATCTCATGCAATAAAGGCTTTCCTGAATTCTCCTCACACTCAATGTTAACCAGTCAGGTGCTTCACCTCCTGTGAAGTCCTTTTGCAAAGTGCTCCTCACGTAACTCTTTTACACTGTAATAACCTTAATCCTACTTTTCTCCCCTCTATCCCCCTCACAACTACTTAATGCTGATCAATTACCTCCTGTCTTCTTGTGATGATCTTCAGGATATTCCTTTGGGTAGCACTGACTTCTCATGGTTCACTAATGGTTCTTACATAAAAGATGACAAGGCAAATACTATGCTGGGTATGCTATTGTTACTGTTTTTGATGTTGTTGAGGCAGCATCTTTATCTATGGCTATTTCAGCTCCATAGGCTGAATTATATGCTTTTGCACTGGCTTGTGGGGTATCCCAGGTGGCTCAATGGTAAAGAATCCACCTGCCAACACAGGAGATGCAAGAAACATGGGTTCAATCCTTGGGTTGAGAGATCCCCTGGAGGAGAAAATGGCAACCCACTCCAGTATTCTTGCTTGGAAAATCGCATGGACAAAGGAGCCTACAGTGGACTGCAGTCCATAGGGTCACAAAGAGTTGGACATGACTGAGAGACTGAGCACGCATGCACACTGGCTTGTATTTTCAGCCAAGGGTAAAACTCCCAATATCCTTAGTAGATACGCTTTTGGAGTAGCTTGTGATTTTGGAATGTTGCAGAAGCAATGTGTCTTCCTTACTTCCATCTGAAATAAAATTAAAAGTATTCAGAAATTACTAGATGCCTACTTTTAACTATCACTTTAGTTATTATTAAGATTCTAAGGCCTAAACTTGACATTCTGCAACTAAGGGAAATCACCTTGATAATACTTTCACAAGGAGTGCTGTCCTGAAAGAGACCAAGAGTAGCCAAGCCCCTGTCATGGTCCAAGGAATATTTCCCCCAACAATACTATAGAAAAGTTGGCTACAGAAACCCATCAATTGGCCCTAAAAAAGGAAAAATCAAGATTCGAAATTCAACAATTGTAAATTTGATAAAAAGGAGAAAGTTTTGGTTTAGGTCAACTATCTACCAAGTCCTACTGGAGACTCTAAAATTCCCACTCTTCATCACTGTACGTGTGTTAAACTGTCAGCCTACTGACAAAATGATAGCTTTCATGAGTTAATATTGATGGGAAAACATTTGCAAGGTCGTAAAAAGTGCCTACCTGACTTGTCCCACCTGTTGAAATACAATCTGATAGACATAATCTTGTTTTCATAGAAAAGTCTTTGCACAGTGCACTATCAGGAGACAAAGACTTATATGCATCATACCTTGATATCTGGAGATTTCTTCTATTAGTAAAGACATCTCCAGAAAAACTCTCTCTGACCTCATTGGACAGGCCCCTAACAGGTACTTCTTACCAACTTTTGTGCCACCAAACTCCAAAGAAGAGACTCTTTTATTCACATGACACAGCTAAAGTAAGCACTAAAGCCTGACTGGACCTGCACATCACCTAGTGACCTCAAAGTACAGATTTCCTCAAACTGAAGCAGACCACATCTGATGAAACAGCCTTCCAAAGATATCTGAACCAGGCTTCCTGGAAATCTATCACTAAACATTTGATGATGACATAATTCAGGTGATATATGGACTTACATAAAATTTGCCAGAGAGTTCTCTCTCCTACCTTTCTTTGTTACTCAGATGTGACCTCTACAGTTTTCTTATCTGTGCACTCTCCTTTCAGTGTGAGACAGTATACCAAGGAAAGTTCCTTCCTGGCCTTGAGGGACAAAATCCTGTTAAATCTAGAAAGGCTGACTCTTGAGGAGTGATGCTTTCAGAGAAATATCTTGATTAAAAAAGGGAGATATAAAAAATTAATAAATAACAACCTCAATTAAATATAGGTGGGAGATCAGAATGGGGAGTTCTCTTGCCCTGCGACAAGAGCAAAACCTAAAAGGAAAAAAGAAAAACTCTTTCTCTTTCCTGGCAAGGACTCAGCCATTGAAAAGCCATGGACTCTATGCTTTCTACAACCCTCCGAACTTTGTTTTCCCCTCTATAAAGTGCTTTTGTTTTGTTTCCCCATGCTCTTTGGACACTTGCATATGGCTCACTATGGTGGCAGACATCAAACTGCAATTCTCTGCTGACCCCAGACAAATCCATTTTTGCTGGGGAAATATCAGGCTGACTATTTCAGACCAATAGAAACCAATACAACGAGGAACTTAAAGCTTTTCTTCAAATAAGACAAAATTAAAGTGAAAAAAATAATTTAAATGAGGATAATTAATGCCACCCCCACACAGTCAACTATATATACCATGAATGTCTTTACTCTGATAGGTCCTGTGATATTTATAATCCTCACAGAAATCCTAAAGAGAAGATTTAATTCCAAATTTTATAGAGAGGATAGTGACTCTCAGAGAAGTTAAATAAATCATAACCCAGGTCACTAATACCTGGGATAACATAGATGGGATTTGAACCAAATCTGCTTGATTCCAATTTCATAATCTTTTAGGTTATAACCCACAACATAGGTTATCTTTATTCAAGTTGACAACAAAAAAACATCCTTTACCTCTCTACTTTTCTATTGAACGGAATCATATTAGGCTTTACTCTTTAAAAGTCAATCATCTCTCATTTACTTACACAGAGCAGCAGAGTGTGAAAAAACCATCAGAGGGATTTTAAAAGTAGCATGCACAGTATAATAAACAGGTCTGTGCGAGGCTCATTAGAGCCATCATCTCCAGTATTCTCAATCATCAAGATAAAGACTTAATATTGACACCATGTTAAAGACAACACACTCAACGAGGATGTTTGAGGGTGCCTTATCTTTAGATAAACAAAGGCAAACTGAAAGAATAGGAAATTAAAGGGATAAAACATGGGGAAAACTCAACATTTTATTTTTGTAACTAAAATCATTACATTTCTGGAAGTTTTAATGAGACCATGAGCATCATTTCAGGCAGCCACAGTTATATTTCTGAGAACATATATATTTTCTGAGATCATATATATTTAATGATTATATTTATTTGCTTCTCAAATGTGGAATATCCTATTCTAATACAGTGTATAAACTGAGTTGAATAAAATATATAAATATGGAGGCTTCATAATTACATGTTAGTATATAAAGCAATTGTTCAAAAATGGGCTGATAATATTTTCTACAGGTTCACTTCAAAGAACCTTAGCTTTTGTCTTGCCTTCTTTTTTTAATCTGCTAAATGTTTACTGGGAACTCAAGTTGCTCCTCTCAGACTACAGTCAACTGGTGAAATGTTAAGAATTAGAGAAAACTCATGGAGAAGGAAATGGCAACCCACTCCAGTGTTCTTGCCTGGAGAATCCCAGGGACGGGGGAGCCTGGTGGGCTGCCGTCTATGGGGTTGCACAGAGTCGGACACGACTGAAGCGACATAGCAGCAGCAGCATGAAAAGGTAGCTTTTCTGAAGAGGCAATTCCTTTCTTTTTCTCTTGTTCAAACATGAGAAAATTATTTTCCTCCATTCTTCAAGAGGCCTGAAATCTCTCCCCTATCAAAAACACTCAGAGCCCCCAATTTGGGCAAGTGCACACAAGAGACACTGGTGTCCATTAGGTGTTAGTTCCTTNATTTACTAAATTTTAAGAGCCAATTATTTGCTATCAAGTATACCTTTATTAGTGTTACCAATGCTTTTTAAAAATAGAATTAAAAAATATTTTAAGAATATCAGGAAGGTAAATATGTATCTAAATCATCTACTCATTAGGATGAATACAAGGTCATAGGAAAAGTGCTTTAATAGACCTTTTAACTATAATAGAAAGGGATTAACATTAAACATAATGGAAAAATACCATCTCTTTTGAACCTACAATGGTTAAAAAATAAAACAGGAAAAGGCTCTTTATAAAAGCATGAACACAGTTTTAAAAAGGCTTCCCACTTTCTGCTGCAGAAAACATAAATTACATACTTTGCAACCAGCTGTAATGGTAGGAATAGGCAGCTGGTCCAATTTACTGTATAGTACTATTGTACATATTGTTTGATGCACAAATTACTTATAATTTCTAGAAGTGCATCTTTGCAGTTTGATATTTTTAAGCAGCACTCCAACAACTTGAAAAGTTGTAGACTTTGGAGAGGCTTGTTTTGAATAGGCTTTACCATTGCTGAGTGTGTTTTTCTACATCATGGTTCACAATAGTCATTTTATATGTTCATAAAAGTAAACAAAAATGCAAGATATTTTCCATAGACTTTAAGAAAGAACTTAGAAAATTTTGGTGATTTTCATGTTCAGATTCTTGAAGTTAAATATTTATCTGTGTCCACTGCAAGAGAATATTTGCACCTAAAAAACTGTCATCATCCTCATTAGGAAAAAGAACTCAAAACTCTAGACAACACTGAATTTGGGTCAAGTATTCTGGGAAAGAATTCATGAATTTGAGCACAGAGTTATTAAAAGAAAACTCTTGGTTTTCTAAAACCAAAGAGGAAAGGCAAGCTTCCCTGGTGGCTCAGAGGTTAAAGTGTCTGCCTCCAATGCGGAAGACCTGGGTTCGATCCCTGGGTCGGGAAGATCCCCTGGAGAAGGAAATGGCAACCCACTCCAGTATTCTTGCCTGGAGAATCCCATGCATGGAGAAGCCTAATAGGTTACAGTCCATGGGGTCGCAAAGAGTCGGACACGACTGAGCGACTTCACCTCACCTCACCTCATTCTGGGAAAGAATTCATGAATTTGAGCACAGAGTTATTAAAAGAAAACTCTTGGTTTTCTAAAACCAAAGAGGAAAGGCAAGCATCTAGATTAAAATCAAAAGGTCATTTTACCTACTGTGAAATTGTAAGAAGGATGAATCCACCATTTTTCCAAGTATCTGAATTTGTCTTTTCATATATGCCGATGCATTGAATCAAGAGGAGGGGAGGTTAAAAATCCCTTTTCTCTGTTTAGTCCCTTGCCACTGCAAGCCATGTGCCCTAGGACAGCTTCCTTTTAAGTGCAAATCCTGTGTTTTTTAACTTCTACAACCCCTTGGTCAGCCTGCACATTGCAGCTGCCGTAGAGCACTATCCACATTTTCGGCCCTAAAGTGGTGAGTTCCATTTTGATGACATACTATCAATAGTTTCTCTAGTATATTCTCCTACTCTTTTATCTCTATCGTTCTCCTGCCATGATAATCACAAACTATATGTCAAAAATGAAATTGTAAAAGTTCTGTAAACTATCATCAAATGGACTCTAAGTGATTCTCAGTGGTTTCTTTCTAACCGTTTCCTTTGGTCTTTCTGTATTTTCCTGTGAAAATATGGGAAGGTGAAAATAAAGATTAACTCATTATGGTCCTTGTAGATCTCTTCCACCAATCTTGGCTTTCTGTTCTAAGCATTTGATCTTTATTCCTCTTCCATCTTTTGGATTCATGAAGCACCAATTTTAACAATGATATTACCTCTATCTGTACTCCTCTAGGAGGTTCTTAATAACACTGTACAGAAATAAAAACACGGACAAGTCTACACAACTACGTCTAAGTATATAGATATTGTGACTGATTTCACCTTTTGTATAAGGTATCACTTCATGTCTCACAGATTGCTATTACTAGTAAAGACAACTCTCTGGGTCCCAGATCCACTGACTGAGTTGTACGCATGGCTTCTCAACTTGAAGGTACAATGAGATCTCCAACTCAACTGAAACTACAGCTCTGATTTCCATTCCCCAATCACTCTTCCTCCCACATTTTAAATATTAGGGAGTACACTAGAAGATATTTTGTTTCCTAAAGTCAAAAAAGGCTGAGCGCCGAAGAATTGATACTTTTGAACTGTGGTGTTGGAGAAGACTCTTCAGAGTCCCTTGGACTGCAAGGAGATCCAACCAGTCCATTCTGAAAGAGATCAACCCTGGGTTTTCTTTGGAAGGAATGATGCTAAAGCTGAAACTCCAGTACTGTGGCCACCTCATGAGAAGAGTTGACTCATTGGAAAAGACTCTGATGCTGGGAGGGATTGGAGGCAGGAGGAGAAGGGGACGACCGAGGATGAGATGGCTGGATGGCATCACGGACTGGATGGACATGAGTCTGAGTGAACTCCGAGAGATGGTAATGAACGGGGAGGCCTGGCGTGCTGTGATTCATCGGGTCGCAAAGAGTCAGACACGACTGAGCGACTGAACTGAACTGAACTGAAAGTCAAAAAACAGGGCATTGCTCTGTATTATTTGCTAATGCTCAGTCGCTCAGTCATATCGATTCTTGGCAATCTCATGGATTGCAGCCTGCCAGGCTCCTTTGTCCATGGGATTTCCCAGTCAAGAGAAGAGTTGACTCATTGGAAAAGACTCTGATGCTGGGAGGGATTGGGGGCAGGAGGAGAAGGGGACGACCGAGGATGAGATGGCTGGATGGCATCACGGACTCGATGGACATGAGTCTGAGTGAACTCCGAGAGACGGTAATGAACAGGGAGGCCTGGCGTGCTGCGATTCATGGGGTCGCAAAGAGTCAGACACGACTGAGCGACTGAACTGAACTGAACTGAAAGTCAAAAAATAGGGCATTGCTCTGTATTATTTGCTCATGCTCAGTTGCTCAGTCATATCGATTCTTGGCAATCTCATGGATTGCAGCCTGCCAGGCTCCTTTGTCCATGGGATTTCCCAGTCAAGAGTATACCCGTGGTGGATTCATGTTGATGTATGGTAAAACCAATACAGTATTGTAAAGTGAAAATAAATAAATAAATAAATAAATAAATAAAGAAGAAGAGTACTTGAGTGAGTTGTCATTCCATTCTCCAGGGGATCTTCCCAATCTAGATATCTAACCCGAGTGTCCTACATTGCAGGCTGATTTTTTTTTTTTGCCATATATCATCCATATTTTTGCTTGAGTTACCAAAATAAAGTACCACATATTGGATGGTTTACCAGGTTTGCTTTCTCACAATTCTGGAAGACATAAGTCAAAGATCAAGGTGTCGGTTTTGTCTGAGGTTTCTTTCCTGGGTTTGTAAATGACTATCGTATTCCCCTGTCTTCACATGACCTTGCCTCTGTACTTGTATTCAAATTTCTTATTATTAAGTAGATTTAAATTTTAGAAATTGGGTTATGAATACATGGTTCAAAGCCTGACTCCAATATTTACAAGCTGTATGATCTTGCAGCAGTATTTTAAACTATCTGTACTTTACTTCCCTGAATTAAATTTGCTATGATAGCATGCACATTTTGTGAATTTTGTGTGTTTTAAATGAGTTAATAAAACATTCTTAGAACATCACCTTGTGCATACTGATAATCATTATAACACATCATACTTATAATTTTCAAGAGAATATAACTAACATATATATAATCAATTTAATCACCTTATAGTTTCAGCTAATAAATAAATATATGCTTGTTTGGACAGTTTAAAATAATAATAAAAGGAATAAATTGTCATGATATGGTGCAAATTACCCCTATCAAATCCTTACTAAAGCAAAGCAAGGTGGATAAATATTTCTATATGTAAAAATAAATTGCCTAAAAGAATACAATATGGTAAATACTGATTTGGGGCTTCCCAGGTGGCACTGGTGGTAAAGAACCCACTTGCCAATGAGACATAGCTTCAATCCCTGAGTCAGGAGGATCCCCTGGAGAAGAGCATGGCAACCCACTCCAGTATTCTTGCCTGGAGACTTACATGGACAGAGGAGCCTGGTGGGCAACAGTTTACAGGGAAACAAAGAGTCAGACATGACTGAAGTGACTTAGCATGCACATGCACACAAATACTACTTTACTATAGTAACTCTAAACAGATATATTTTCCCGCCTTAAAGATAAAACATGTAAAAGTTTTATCTTTTCTCTCAAAAAAAAGTAACCTACCAATATTCTGGTGCTATGAATCAAAATGCACTAATACACCAAATACAAAAAAATATATATTTAACAATTACACTTCTTATTAGGGGTTAAAATGTTCTGGACAATAGATGAAGAAAAATACCAGGTATTTTATCATAGAGGTAAGGACAGTTTAATACATAGTTGAATGTTTAGAAGGATTACTTCATTATCTAAGTTATGACCATTTTCTTATTTTAAATCACTATATTTCTAAATACATTGTAGCCTTTACAAGAAAAAGAAAATGTTAAACATTTATTTAGTTAAAATACTGAGGAATAACTTTATTAATTTGAAGGGAAAACATAGAACCAAATTTCAAAGAGCAAGCTGCATGTCACTACTGACAATATCTAAATTTATGTACTCACTTTCATTTAAGTGTATCTGAGAACCTTCTTCTACCAGCATATGTACATTCTCTGTTGTCTATTATCTTTTATCACTATCAGTTAACAATCTCATCATCCTTTTTCTTTTCGTGTGAAAATATGTCATAATGTTGTTATGCCTGTGAAAGTAGGATTTCTGCTTAACTGCAAGGCTAACTGCTCAAAGAACCTGTTTAAAAGTATAAGCAGGTAGTGACAGACTAGAAGATAAAATATTGAATCCTGAGACTCAATTTGTAATGAATCTATATTCCACATGCCAAAATCATTTGGCTACCCATAGTTTAAGGGATCCAAGGGAACACTTCAAAGAAATAGATACAAGGGAGGATGAGTCTTTGAACTAGATTTCTTTTAGAGTGGAAACACGAATTGCCAAAAAACCCACAGATGTTCGCCACATGAACAGGTGAAAAAATACTACTCTTTCAAATATATTTATCAAAGTCTTTTCTGCCTTTCTGTAATTTCATTTTAAATGGACTTACTTTTCAGCTGTTCTCTGCTTAAAAACCCTAATAAATAAAGACAGATTGTATGACTTCATTAACAATGGTGAGCCAGAATCTCAAGGCCTTTCCTGAGACTCTTTTCTCGGCATATGTAAATTTCTAATTGCTGTTCTCTAAAGCAAGAAATGCAATTAGAAAAGTGTTATCTGAGGACACAACTCAACTGAACATTATTTGGCATTTCAATTTGTTTTCTAGCATAGAATCACTGTAATGGAAATTCTGCTTGAAAATTTGGTTTGTCATAATCACCTGCAATTGAGTTTATGGTTAATCCACATATATTGATTTCCTTTTTTTCAAATTTCCATTGGACTATAAGCAAACTCGTTAGCACCCATAAAAAAGTCAATGGAAATACTCTTAATAGCAACTAACATAGGAATCAGAACAGCATAATATTAGTATATATTTTTAAAAGTATTCATTTATTTACTTATTAGTAGCACTGTGGAGCAGAGAAAGCAATGGCACTCCACTCCAGTACTCTTGGCTAGAAAATCCCATGGACAGAGGAGCCTGGTGGGCTGCAGTTCATGGGGTCACTAAGAGTCGGACACGACTGAGTGACTTCACTTTCACTTTTCACTTTCATGCACTGGAGAAGGAAATGGCAACCCACTCCAGTGTTCTTGCCTTGAGAATCCCAGGGACAGGGGGGCCTGGTGGGCTGTCATCTATGGGGTCGCACAGAGTCGGACACGACTGAAGCGACTTAGCAGCAGCAGCAGCAGCAGCACTGTGGAGGGGATCTTCCTGACCCAGGGATCAAACCCACATCTCCTGTATTGCAGGCAGATTCTTTACCATCTGAGTCACCTGAGAAGCCCTTTATTAGGATGATCTGTGGTAAATTAAAGATGAGTACACATTCTTTTCTACTCTTCTGCAAAGGTGAGTCGCTCAATCGTGTCCAGCTCTTAGTGACTCACAGACCAGTCCATCAGGCTCCTGTGTTCATGGAATACATGGAATTCTCCTGGCAAGAATACTGCAGTGGGTTGCCATTTCCTGTTTCAGGGGATCTTTCTGACCCAGGGATTGACTTGGGTGTCCTACATTGCAGGCATTCTTTACCATGTGAGCCACCGGGGAAGCTCTACTTCTTCTGAAAGGTGGTATCTAATTCTCTTTTCCCTGAATCTGAGCTGGCCTAAGTGAATTTTTTGGCTAATAGAATACTGCAGGAATGTTTGAGACTTTCAAAGCTAAGTTATACTCCCTGCTGCATCCATTTGGGCCTCTTGGAACACTTGCTGATTGAAATCACTTGCCAATTTGTGAGGAAGCCCATGCAGACCAATGTAGAGGCTCATCTGAGGCACCCAAATGACACCCTGACTGAGCTCCCAGTTGACAGCCCATACCAGTTTGCCAGATATCTGAGTGAACCACCTTGAACGTGAAACCTCCAGCTTTACTTCCCCCATCCCAGTTGATGCTACAAGCAAAAAAGCCATTTGTGTTGAGATATCCAAAAACTGCAGATTTGCAAGCAAAATTAATGATTGCTATCATTTTAAGTTGCAAATTTTTAGTAATTTGTAATACAGTAATAAATAACCAGAGCAAGGACCGTAGCATAAGTGAAGTTATCCAAATAGAAAGAGGAAAAGAGATTATTTAATGTACTGTTATTGTTTTTATCATTATACCCCTTAGAGTTCAGTTATTAATGGAATTCTTGTAGTCTACAAATACAGATATCTATAAAACTTGAAATTTCTTTACATTGTTTGCACTTATTGTCATGTCTTAAAGAGAATCCTCCAGTAATTTCCCATTAGAAGTTTCCTTAGAGAACTTCCTTTACGCAGATAATTCTTAGTATTAGGAACTAAGAACAAGTATCAATCTGCTCAAAACATTACACTACATAGCCTGAAATTTTATATGAAGTGAGGAAAGTGATGATAAAGAACACTTTTGACATAGTGAGAACTCTACTTCTACCAAACTCTTCCTCTTTACCTTTCAGTGGCTGGCAACATCAATTACCCAGTTACTCAGAACCAAAAGATAGGCATCCTCTATTTACTCAGACTTAGATACTCAATTCACCATGGGTTACATCTAAATTATAGCTCATTCTTATCCACTTATCTCTGTCTCCCTTGCAGCCTCAATGGGTTAAGTCACTATCCTTTTGCACAGTCACAAAAACATAATTCCCTAATTCCCTTTTTCTTCAATCCATTTTCAAAGTGAAGCCAGAGTGATTTTTTTTTAAAGGAAAATGATACCAAGTATATATTGCTGAAAATTCTAAAATAAAAAACTCTACAGATCTTTGTAAGATCTGATCTCTGACCATTTTATTCAGGGATCTATGTTCTGACCATGTTATCTTTTGTTTGTCCCTCAGACACTACAGACATCTTTTCTTCCTTTTCTACTGCAAAGGTTCTTCCTTAATGTCTTAAATACTCTAATCTGGATTTTCAAGTAACAGACTTCTTTCTTCAATCTCAGATCTGAATCCAAGTATTAACCTGGAGCAATATAGTTTTTTTCCCTTTTTAAGTATCACTGAATATTAGTTTCTTAATAAAACTAACCACAGTCTGAAATTACTTTATTGATTAGTAATTTATTGAATATCTCCTCACTTCACTCAGTACAAACTGTTTTAAGAATGAGGGATATGTTCTTTGCTGTCCCAGAGCTTGATAAATGTCCTGGTTCATAGTAAGTTTTGCATACCTATCTATTAGATGAACCAATGAATAATTTTTATATTTGTTTCTATGTGTGTCAAAGAACTCTGAATCCCATAATGGACATAAAGCACCTTTGTTTAAATTTTGAGGAAATATAATGTTAGAAATCTTTATTTACATTTTATAGATGGCAAGAAACATTAAATGATTTTTTACTAAGTTCCTGTTAGGCAAAGAAGAGGACAAAAAATGAGCCAGTCTCTTCACTTTGAACTTGCTCTAATTTTCTGGTTTTTTGATGTTGATTTTCAACTCAAATGTGTTCACTCGAACAGAATGTCTCAAATGGTTTTTAAAGAAGTACCTCAAAAAGTGTAGACCCTATAACAAAGAAGGAAAAGAAATCTTACATATGAGAAGTATGTCAGTCTTCTTTTATAATAGCCATGTGCATTTGGGAATAAATAATCTTGAAATAATTAACTTTTTAAAAAGATTTTTTTGATGTGGATCACTTGTAAAGTCTTTACTGAATTTGTTACAATATTCCTTCTGTATTATGTTTTAGTTTTTTGGCTTCAAGGCATGTTGGATCTTAGCTCTCTGATCAGGGATTGAACATGAACCCCTTGCATTGGAAAGTGAAGTTTTAACCACTTGACCGCCAGGGAAGTCCCTTGAAATAATTAAGCTTTAAATTATCAACAAATGTTTCACAAAGAAATATCATGTGTTTACCCAAGTTCCTTCATTTAATATAAGAAGACACTGGAAATTTAAGAAATTGTGGAACATTAAATAAATTCTTTTAGGAGATTTAAAAAAAATCTAATTTGCATTCTGTTAGATTGAAATATTAAATTCTTAAAAGTAGTAGTGAAAGTTTCAGTTTTGAAGGATGTTGGAAATGTTTAGTCTCTAAGTTGTATCCAACTCTTTTATGACCCCATGAACTGGGGCCCACAATGCCCCTCTGTCCATGGTATTTCCCAGGCAAGAACACTGGAATGGGTAGCCTTTCCCTTTTCCAGGGGATCTTCCCAACCCAGGGACTGAACCCAGGTCTCCCGTATTGCAGGCAGATTCTTTCAAAGCTGAGCCACAAGGGAAGCCCAAGAATACTGGAGTGGGTAGCCTATCCCTTCTCCAGGGGATCTTCTGACCCAGAATCGAACTGGGGTTTCCTGCATTGCAGGAGGATTCTTACCAACTGAGCTATCAGGGAAGCCCAAGGAAAAAACAAAATCAGAGTTACAACCAACAATAGTGAAATCATTACCATGTATCAAGCTCCACTAAATTATTTTTATTAATTTCAATAATTAGATCAATTCAGTTCAGTTAAGTCGCTGAGTCATCTCTGACTCTTTGCGACCCCAGTAGCACAACAGTCCTCCCTGTCCATCACCAACTGGCAGAGTCCACCCAAACCCATGTGCATCAAGTCAGTGATGCCATCCAACCATCTCATCCTCTGTTGTCCCCTTCTCCTTCAATCCCTTTAATATTTCAATCCCTTCCTTCAATCCCTCCCAGCATCAGGGTCTTTTCAAATGAGTCAGCTCTTCGCATCAGGTGGCCAAAGTATTGGAGTTTCAGCCTCAGCATCAGTCCCTCCAATGAACACCCAGGACTGATCTCCTAATAATAAGTTGATAGAGTATAACTATTTTTATATCCAGATAGTAGTGCTGCTCGGAGAAGGCAATGGCACCCCACTCCAGTACTCTTGCCTGAAAAATCCCAGGGACAGAGGAGCCTGGTGGCTGCCGTCCATGGGGTCGCACAGAGTCGCTTTCATGTCCGACTCTGTGCGACCCCATAGATGGCAGCCCATCAGGCTCCCCCGTCCCTGGGATTCTCCAGGCAAGAACACTGGAGTGGGTTGCCATTTCCTTCTCCAGATAGTAGTGCTACCGCTACTGCTACTGCTACTGCTAAGTTACTTCAGTCGTGTCCGACTCTGTGTGACCCCATAGATGGCAGCCCACCAGGCTCCGCAATCCCTGGGATTCTCCAGGCAAGAAAACTGGAGTGGGTTGCCATTTCCTTCTTCTGCTGCTGCTGCTGCTAAGTCGCCTCAGTCGTGTCCGACTCTGTGCGACCCCATAGACGGAAGCCCACCAAGCTCCCCTGTCCTTGGGATTCTCTAGGCAAGAACACTGGAGTGGGTTGCCATTTCCTTCTCCAATGCATGAAAGTGAAAAGTGAAAGTGAAGTCGCTCAGTCGTGTCCGACTCTTAGCGACCCCGTGGACTGTAGCCCACCAGGCTCCTCCGTCCAAGGGAAACACTGGAGTGGGTTGCCATTTCCTTCTCCAGATAGTAGTGCTACCGCTACTGCTACTGCTACTGCTAAGTTACTTCAGTCGTGTCCGACTCTGTGTGACCCCATAGATGGCAGCACACCAGGCTCCGCAATCCCTGGGATTCTCCAGGCAAGAAAACTGGAGTGGGTTGCCATTTCCTTCTTCTAAGAGACGTTAAATAACTTTCCTTACCTATTGTGCTAAAACCAGCATTCAGACAACGGTGGTCTGAATCCTGAGCAGAAGGACCTGATTATTATGCTGTGCTGCCTCCCGATGGAAGCTGAAGATTCTCAGTACATGTAGGTTTATCCACTAAAGACCGTTAGAGATCATGATATCTGGTTTTAGGCACAAATGTTCAAATACCAGTTTTGCCACATACTATTTTTTTAAAAAATCATTTTGAAGTCCCCTAGCTTTTCTGAGTTTTATTTTTCTGTCTTCAGTTAAAAAAAAAAGATCTTTCACAACTCTCAAGAGTCATTATAAGAAATGAAATATTTTTACATGATGAGAAGTGTCCAGTATTGTGCTTGACAGAAGCTTGGAGATTAATAAGTGTTAATTTCTCCATCCTTACTTTTTAATATGACAAAGAATATTTTAGAAGTTAGAGTCTATGACATAGTCATCAAACATGATTTCAAGGTCTAGAGAGGCCAAGAAACATTGTTTATTAAAGTAGTGCTGATTTAAATAATCTGCATGCTCTTTTGACTGAGCCAAGAAACTGTCGCTAATAAAAGACTGCACTCAAGGTTGTCTTATAAGTTTTACTCTGAGACCTCATTCAGAGAGAGCTGAAAAATGTTTAATCTATATTTGGAAGTGAGTTCAAGGTTGTAATAAATTATGATTGATAGTAGTTCTGGGTTAATGATAGTAGTGTCTGTTCAGAACATGAGAATCTCAAGAGAAAATCATGCAGTGGACCTGCATGGGCATAAAGAAAAATGAGACTACTGAAAATGGCTGCGCTGGTTGTGCTTAGCAGAAGAACATAAGTACATGGTGAGTGGGGATTGAAACTTAGTCAATATTCCATGTGCCATGCCTTCTAGTTAAGTACTGGAAATATAGAACAACATTATCCTAAAAAGTAAGATCAGTGAATGTTCAAATACATCCTCACCATCCCCTGAACAAAGTCATAGGGTGCCAGGGACCCAGGTTTTCAGGACTTTGTGTGTTTTTACACTTAGATCTAGTTGTACAACTGTGTATTTTAGACAAAATTATTTTCTGCTTAATATATGCTATTTAAATACATATTATAGAGAATTAATCAAGGATAATTACAATTTGATATATCTATTTTGTCAATTAATATTTTTCATTATTTCCAGTGTTATTAAATATTATTATCAACATGATTTTAATGTTTGAAAAGTACACATTTTATACCATAACATTTTTATAGCTAACAATTTGATTTTTCTCTTAGATAGTTTTTATGCTAACACCTTTGTTTATTTCAAACATTTGACTTTTGCATATAAAGCTAAGGATTAAATAATTAGCTCAAGAATATGGACCTTGTATGTTTTTCTTTGTTGTGTTTAAATAAAAAGCCAAAGTGTTCCTTAGAAATATTGTGCTTTCTTACATAGTCAACAGACACATATTAGAATGTCATTCATTCCACTGCAGCCCCTTAAAACTTTGATATGGTATGGTTTTTTATCTTCTAAAGCTAAACGAATGCTAGCTTATTTGTTAGTTACATAATATATTTTTTCCAGAAAGAACTATTTGCTTATTTACTTTTGCAAATTACCTAATCATAAATTGTAACCATCCTATTGGGGGTATTAATTTTTCTTTATGTTTTTAAAGTGCTCTTTAATTTTTTTTCCCTGGAAAATGATTGAAATAAACAAAATTTCAGCTACAGTGCAAAGTATTTTTATGTTAAACACATTAATATGAACATAACACAGATGAACATATGGAATGTTATCAACACTTCAGAAGTCTTCCTTTGCCTTCTGCCATTCATTTATGTCCCCTAAGGTAACCAGTGTTCTGATTTCTACTATCATAAAGGGTTTTTGACTTTGTGTAGTTTAAATTATAGTATCTGGCTCTTTTTTTTTTTTTTTTGATCCATACTTTTTAGGATTGATCCAAGATTTTGCTAGTAACAGGAATTATTTCCTTTTTATCATCATGTGCAGAAGCATGAGTTCATCACTCTTACTTATTTTATGAGCTGGCCACAATATATTTATATATTCTACTGTTTGTGGATATTTAAGTCATTTCCAGTTTTTGCTTATCTAGAAAAAGTGGCTATAAGTGTTCTTGTATATATTTTTGGGAGCACATACTTATCTATTTCTGTTGTATGTTTACATAGAGGAGGATATACTGGTTCACAGGATTTGCTTATTTTCAATAATAATAGAAAATTATTAATTTTTAATAGATACTGACAGTAGCAGATACTGACAAGTGTTTGGAAGTGATTGTAGTCATTTACACTTCTAGTTGTGCATCAAAGTTCTTGTTGCCTACCTATCAACACTACCTCCTCATTAACAATCATCAGACGTACATTTGTAATTTGTTGTGGGCTTCCCAGTTTGCACTAGTGGTAAAGAACCTGTCTGCTAATGCAGGAGACATAAGAGACCAAGGTTTCATACCAGGGTTGGGAAGATCCCCAGATGAAAGAAGTAACAATCCACTCAAGTATTCTTGCCTAGAGAATCCCATGGACAGAGGAGCCTGTTGGACTACAGTCTATAGGGTGGCAAAGAGTCAGACACGACTGAAATGATTTAGCACACACATAGTTTAAATGGCATTCCTCTAATGACTAATGGTGTTAAACAAGATGTTCCCTGTCCAGAAGGATATGCTCTTTATAAAGGTAATATTCAAATACTTTGCCTATATTTCTATTAAATTCTCAGCCTTTTCCTCGTAGATTTGTGAATTTTTAATAAAATCTTAGTAATATGAATATGCATTGCAAAAATCTTCCATACTCAGTTCTTTCATGGTTATACTGGTTTGATTTTGAAGAACCAGTAATTTTTGATGCTATACCGGGCATTAAAGATAGTGTATATGTTTGCAAAATATTATTTGCATCATCCAGAGTTTCCAAATTTACTTGAATAGTACTGAACAAATTATCATCTTATAATTATTTCTGTGTACCTCTACCCTGATTATTAGGCATTTCTATTTGTAATTATGTGCTTTCACACTCACCATTTTTATTTTCATTTTTTTGTCTTTTTATTTTGTATTTGGGTATAGCTAATTAACAATGTTGTGATAGTTTTGGGTGAACAGAGAAGGGACTCAGCTCTACATACATTAATACATGTGTCCTTTCTCCCCCAGATGCTCCTTCCTTCCAGACTGCCACATAACACTGAGAAGAGTTCCAAGTACCATAGGGCTTTGTTGATTATCCCTTTTTTAAAAAAATTTAATTAGAGGAAAATTGCCTTAAAATGTTGTGCTGGTTTCTGTCATACAATAACATGAGTCAACCATACGTATATCTATGTCTCTTCCCTTCTGAATCTCCTTCCCACTACTCACCCTATTCCACCCCTCTAGGTTGTCACAGAGCACGTGGTTGAGCTCCCTGGATTATACAACTTCCTACTAGCTATCTATTACATATAGAAATGTATATGTTTTGATGCTGCTGTCTATCTGGCCCACCCTCTCCTTCCCCTGCTGTATCTGCAAGTCTGTTCTCTTATGTCTGCATGTCTATTCCTGCCCTGCAAATAGGTTCATCAGCACCATTTTTCTAGATTCCATAATATGTGTTAACATACATGAACCTGTTATACAGAGTGAAATAAGTCAGAAAGAGAAACACAAATATTTCCTTTCTTTCATAAGATTGCTGTAGATTTACTATTTTTTATTTTATATTTATTAAAATTTTAAATTATTATTTTATTTTCTCTTCCATCTTTATTAAGACTTTCTCCACCTCTCCTTGTATTTATCTTGGCCATATTTTTCTATCAATTTTAGTTGAATGCTTAAATCTGCTGTTTTAAATATTTCTTATTTAGAAAATGAAAGCACTAAGGCATAGATCTTCATCTGAGAACTTTAACTGGGCACATAGGAACTGATGCATAGTGTTTTTACTATATTTCTTTCTAGACAGTATGTAAATTGGGTATTGGTTTTCACCTTGTCGATAGGGATTTTTTAAAAAGAGAAGTTTGGGTGCTTTTACTTTTGTTTGGATTTTTTTTTTTTTTTTTGTAAATTCAAGGTGGTTGGTATTACTTATTTTTATTACCCTTTATTTTTTAGAGTAGTTTTAGAGGCACAGCAAAACTGAAAGGCAAGTACAGAGATTTTCCACATTGCCCCTCCACATGCACAGCCTCCGTTCTTATCAATATTCCCCACCAGAGTGGTATGATTTGTTATAACTGATGAACCCTACATTGACAAATCATTATCATCCAAAGACATAGTTTATATTAGGGTTCTTGTACACTCATTTGTGATTTCATTGCACTATGGCCAGAAAATACAGCATGTATTATTTCTATTTTTCATAGAGTTTCTTGAAGTACAAAGACTTGTCAGGGTCTGTTTTCATGTTTCATGGCCATGAGAAATAAAAGCACATTGTTTATATCCAGGTCATACTTGAAAGTCATACTCGTTTGTGTGTGTGTGTTTATGTGTGCGCGTGTGTGTGAAAAGATCCAGAGTGAAATAAAGAGAATTTTGTATCTTCTTTTATTAGTTTATAGTATTCTGTTATTAATATTCCTCATCTTTATTTGTAATAGACTGTAAGTTTCCTATTATTATTTTGTTTATTTCTATTTGTATTTATGGAAATTTTTGCTTTATGAATTCTAATCGATACATAAAATTTCTTAATTTCCAATTGCAGATTTTTTGCATTTTATCATTGTAAAGTTCTTTGCTTCATTTATACTTTTTGTATTAAATTTGACTTCCTAATAGTAATACCATTATTGATTTCTTTTGAATCACAATTACCATATAGTTTTTTTCCTTAATTTTCAAGTAACTATACAGCATATGTATACAGCGGCGGCCTAGAGGAGCTACCCTGTGTCCAAGGTCACTGGTGGCTGGGAGGACCTACCCCGCGTCCGAAGTCAGGGGCGGCAGCCGGGAGGCATCCGAGGCCAGTGGTGGCCAGGAGGAGACACCCAGTGTCTGAGGTCAGGGGCAGCTGGGAGAAGCCACCTCGCACCAGAGGCCAGGGGTGGTGGCCCTAGGAGCTACCCCGAGCCTGAAGCCAGGGCCAGCGGCTGGGAGGAGCAACCCGAGGAGCGGTGGCTGCACAGGTGCAGGAGGTCCTAGAGGAGCCATCCCACGTTGAAGGTCAGGAAAGGCGGTGGTGAGGAGATACTCCTCGTCCAAGGTAAGGAGCAGCGGCTGTGCTTTGCTGGAGCATCCATGAAGAGATACCCCAAGCCCAAGGTAAGAGAAACCCAAGTAAGATGGTAGGTGTTGCAAGAGGGCATCAGAGGGCAGACATACTGAAACCATACTCACAGAAAACTAGTCAATCTAATCACACTAGGACCACAGCCTTGTCTAACTCAATGAAACCAAGCCATGCCTGTGGGGCAACCCAAGACGGGC
>SJYT01025718.1:25423-38293 GCA_006410635.1 Cephalophus harveyi
ATTGATGCTTTTGAACTGTGGTGTTGGAGAAGACTCTTGAGAGTCCCTTGGACTGCAAGGAGATCCAACCAGTCCATTCTGAAGGAGATCAACCCTGGGATTTCTTTGGAAGGAATGATGCTAAAGCTGAAACTCCTGTACTTTGGCCACCTCATGCGAAGAGTTGACTCATTGGAAAAGACTCTGATGCTGGGAGGGATTGGGGGCAGGAGGAGAAGGGGACGACCGAGGATGAGATGGCTGTATGGCATCACAGACTTGATGGACGTGAGTCTGAGTGAACTCTGGGAGATGTGATGAACAGGGAGGCCTGGCATGCTGCGATTCATGGGCTTGAAAAGAGTTGAACACGATTGAGCGACTGAACTGAACTGAACTGATATAGCATATGTAGGGGGTGCAGGTTCCATTTTTGATCAAATATGAGTATTCACTGTATCAATCTCATTTACAATACTGATATGTCAAATAATTTTGTATTTCTATGAGTCTTAATATATTTGCTTCCAGTGCTTCTTTCCTTTTCCCTATTTTGCTCAGTAACTTTCAAGGTGATGTCCCTACTATAACAAGACTACTTTTCAATATTATTGCATTTTATAATTATTCTTTATACTTTTGAGTTCTTGACTATTCTTCCTTTCACTAAAAATGATTTTTTGTTGATACTGAATTATTTGCTTAATTTGACTGTTTATAGGGTAACAGCTAAGATTTGGTGTTGAAATACATTTACAGGATTGATTTTTAATGGGAATTACATTGCCTATTTTAATTAAATTGTGAAGTTTTTATTTTGATTCCAAGTGAATCACTGACTTGTAGTGAGTGCTGTAGAATGCAGTTCTGCTCATCAGATGGCCATACCCAATTTTTACTACTATGACTAGGGAAAAAATAAAAAGCATTCTGTTAGTTATGAACTGATAAATACATATTAACTTATGAAATTATTTATTATACACACATATACACACAATAAGCACAAATAAGGTCCGTGGCATTCAGGAGAAATTACAAAAATCATTGGCATTTTTGAATTAGTAAGTAACTGATCTGTGTCTCTAACTCCATTCCCTTTAGGAGAGTATCATCAGAATGAGGAGTTTGTTTCAGAAGACGACTCTACTCTATTCTGACTCTGCTTTTTAATTGACTTTGTAATTGCTACTGAAATACTTCCCTATCCCTTGGCTGCCTTATTTGTAAAACTGAATATTGATGATATTGTTCATATTAGTTTGTATAGATACTTTTGTAAATGCTTTGCAAAGTTTTATTCAAATAATTATTATTTGAATTAATATAGCTTCTGGAAAAATAGGAATAAGAAAAGTAAGCCAATATTCAATAACAACAAAAAACTTGTATTATTTTAGTTGGTAATGCAGCAGAGGTTATAAAAATACTGTTGGCATATAATTCAAGTGGGTGTGTTCCAGTACACTGCCCATACTCGCTCTTAACTTGCATTCTAAATGACTTCATCTCCTCCCACTAGTATGTTTTTTTAGTCCACCTGCTAAACTGTTGTGTAAAATTGTTCTTGGTTGTTAATCAGTTTAATCAATCTGTAGAAAAGATGAAAAACTTTTAGTGATGATTAACCCCACTCCTCTGTATATATTATCAAGGACATTATGCTCATCATTATTTTTAAATTCTCATTTTAAAAGTATTATTAATCCTGCTTTTCTCAAGATGACAAAAGCAAAGCTGGATGATTATTTAATAACCAAGCACTACCAGCTGGTACTCCAGGCTGGTGGAAGTTACCATGTGTTACCACTTCATCCTACCATAAATCCTTAAAAATGAAAATGTGAAAAGTAAATTGAGTTTATAAATGCCTTTGGATATGAACCATGGAGAAGCATCAACATATAAATGCTACAACCAACCATCAAGTAGATGAGGTGGGAAATGAAGAATATCAAGAAAAATTGATATACATTAATTATTTTATCTAACTTATATGGCTTTCATCCTAAGTGTCCTCTGAAAGTGTCAATATGCCAAATTTAGAATTTAAATGCAAAAAATGCCTCCTTATTAATGTCAAAAAGATTATTCCAATTATGAAGATACAGAAGCAATGAAAAAATTATACAACATAGAATGAGCAGTGTACATTAAAAAGCTTATTTTGGTCCTTTTTATATTTATGTCACTGCTTTATTGCTGATTTTAGAACAATTCTGCTTTATATGGACCAGTAAGTAGTTTCTTTTCTTTCATTAATTCTAAAGTGTAGGCTCTATTATTAACTCATAAACTACTCTATTGATTTACCTCTTCTCAGATACTCAGGCAAAATTTAGACTAATTTTAGATTGGACAGTTAAAAGCATTAAATGCTTCACTTATAGAATAAAAATGTCCTATAGTATAAAGCAAAGATGTAACAAAAATATTGTAGATAAGTTTTAATTTTGAACAACAAAATAAGTAGGCTTTTGTGTTATTAAATATATTCTATTGAATCAGAGAAAGAAATTAGTTATTTTGAGTTAAAGATAACTGATAACTTCCACTTTGCTGACAAGATGAAATAGATCAAATCTGAGATAAATGTGAAGTGCTAATTTGAAAGTTACTTTCCTAGTATTTGTACCCCTATCACTCTCTCCTTCAGTAAACTGAAACTGTTTTCTAACTTATGGAACTGACTCCCGATAACTCTTTTCTGGGGTATTGTGACCTCTGTACTGTTCTGAGCCGTAAGAGCCTCTAATTGGGTGTGGCTGCTCTCTTTCTCTCATTTTCCCTCTTCTACTCTGCTCCTCCAAGCCTCTGGGAATTTGGCCAACAATAGCACAAAGCATTGGAGAAGGCAATGGCATCCCACTCCAGTACTCTTGCCTGGAAAATCCCATGGACAGAGAAGCCTGGTGGGCTGCAGTCCATGCGGTCGCGAAGAGTTGGACACGACTGAGCAACCTCACTTTCACTTTCCACTTTCATGCATTGGAGAAGGAAATGGCAACCCACTCCAGTGTTCTTGCCTGGAGAATCCCAGGGACAGGGAAGCCTGGTCGGCTGCCGTCTGTGGGGTCGCACTGAGTCGGACACGACTGAAGTGACTTAGCAGCAGCAGCAGCAGCAGCACAAAGCATCAGAGAAGGCAACGGCAACCCACTCCAGTGTTCTTGCCTGGAGAATCTCATGGATGGAGGAGCCTGGAAGGCTGCAGTCCATGGGGTCGCTAAGAGTCAGACACGACTGAGCGACTTCACTTTCACTTTTCGCTTTCATGCATTGGAGAAGGAAATGGCAACCCACTCTAGTGTTCTTGTCTGGAGAATCCCAGGGACGGGGGAGCCTGGTGGGCTGCCATCTATGGGGTCGCACAGAGTCAGACACGACTAAAGCGACTTAGCAGCAACTACTCACAAAGCATGAGTAGGTGTTCTCTTTATCCTTGCTGCCCTTAGGAGGAAGGTCACACTGCTTTGAGTACTCTCTGACAGGTTTTGGGCAAACATGACCAGTTTTAAAACTCAGCTGACTCCTTTTACACAACTTTATAATATTTTATTTTGATGATCATAATTAGAAAGAAATAGGAAATATTCTGGTATGGTGTGTTAGCATCTAACTGAGAAGGAAAGTGAGTGGGCAAAAGAGGATTCAGACTGTTGTCATAAAGAAAAAGAAAACTGAAGGCTTATATGGCCAGTTTGACCTCATGTAGATGCTATGAGTGGTGTGGAACACTAACTATCATGAATGCATAATTTAAATTTTCATTACTCTTTAGCAATTTAAATTATTATCTGTATACTTCAAGTCTGCTGGAATTCATTTCTGAATGTTAAAAACAGAAAGTTGATTAATTTTATCATGCTAAATGAGATAAAATAGATAATTTTAAATGAAATTACTTTTAAACATTCACTTATAAATTATTTGAAATTCAAATCATTTCCCCCCAAATATAAATTTTAAAATCAGACTATATTTCCAAGTCATCTTTAAATGCCTTTCTCTTGTCCTGGTACTTCCTTGTTCTACTCTTCATTTCAAGGGCCATTTGACAATTTCCCCTTCACAAGTTCCTTTCCTAATTCTGTTCCTGTTCCAAATTAGATCTAGTGTTAGCACCTGGGCTTTTTTCCCTTGAAAGCGAAGTCCCTCAGTCGTGTCTGACTCTGTGTGACCCCATAGACTGTAGCCTGTGAGGTTCAGCTTGTGAGGTTCCTCCATCCATGGAGTTTTCCAGGCAAGTGTAGTGGAGTGGGTTGCCATTCCCTTCTCGAGGGGATCTTTCTGACCCAGGGATTGAACCCGGTTATCCAGCTTGCAAGCAGACAATTTTACTGTCTGAGCCACCAGGGAAGCTCTTTTTACCTTGAGCTTCTCCATAACCAGTGGTCCTGGAAATTTGGTTCTCGTGATTGAGTCTTTGCTTTTTTCCTTTTGCAAAGCTACAATTTTGATAACATTACTCCAGTTCCTCTGAAACTTTAATACTAGATCTCCAAATAATGCCTTGCTACCCGATAATAAGACTATTTATGTAATGCTGTTCTGCTGTTCTGCTGCTGCTGCTAAGTTGCCTCAGTCGTGTCCAACTCTGTGCGACCCCCTCTGTGTGGCCCCAGGGACAGCAGCCCACCAGGCTCCCCCATCCCTGGGGTTCTCAAGGCAAGAACACTGGAGTGGGTTGCCATTTCCTTCTCCAATGCATGAAAGTGAAAAGTGAAAGTGAAGTTGCTCAGTCATGTCCGACTCTTAGTGACCCCATGGACTGCAGCCTACCAGGCTCCTCCATCCATGGGATTTTCCAGGCAAGAGTACTAGAGTGGGGTGTCATTGCCTTCTCCGAATACTGTTCTAAGCCATTTTTATAGATCATCTTGCATAACTAATATTATAACCTTCTATTGCTGAGACAGTTTAAGAAACTAAAGCACAGAGTAATTGAATAAGTTTTCAAAGTCACAGAACTAAGCACTCAGAAGAGCTGGAATTTGAATCTAGGCAGCCCAGGTCTTCAGTATATGTTCGAGAACACTCTATTAATTGGCAGTATTCCCGGTTCATCATATACTTTTCTTCTAAACTTACTTCTGTCACTGGCCCCACTGGAACACTCACCCATTACCTTTTCTAGAACTCCCTGACATGTCTACAGCTATAACATCAGTACTGTCACACTTTATTATATACATTTGAGACAAGTCAATCCCCTTCTTTTCAATTTGGTTTAGGACATACACTGCAATTACATATTAAAAAAAAAAAAAATGCCTTGCCCTCCATGAGTTTGCTGGTGGTAGATAATGTATGGTAGTAGTTGTAGTTTGTTGCTCAGTCGTGTCTGACTCTTTGCAACCCCATGGACTGTAGCCTACCAGGCTCCTCCCTCCATGGGATTCTCCAGGCAAGAGTACTGGAGTGGGTTGCCATTTCCTTCTCTAGGGGATCTTCCTGACCCAGGGATCGAACCCAGGTCTCCTGCATTGCAGGCAGACACTTTAACCTCTGAGCCACCAGGGAAGCCAAGGAAACAAAAATGTCAGAATGTGATAACAGTAAGATTAAAGCACTAGAAAGAGTGCTTCGTCCTTGAGTAGAGAGAACAACTGAAACAACTGCCCCTGGCCCCATGGGTAGCCTATTCAACAAAGCAATTTACATCTCTACTTTGGATCTTACCAAAATTCAATTTCAAACTTTATGTTTTAATAGTTCTGAAAAGAGCCTATGAAATATTTTGATTTAAGTAAGATCATGTAGCCAAATCTAGCATCAGTTAAATTGCTTAAACTCCTTAGTCATCTAGGGAGATACCCATACACCAGAGTAGAAAATAGTGTGCTAAAATTTTCACTCTACTTGAGAGAAGTAACGGAATAAGTCAGTCAGGTACGTCTTATGAGTATAATTTTGTTAACTGTATTAGATGGTAGAGGGCATTCCAGGCAAAGATAGGTACAAAGGTACTAACAATCTGATTTGTTATTTTTAAGTCCATTCATTTATTTCATTTATTCATTACCACGACAGAAATTTTAGAGGTCTGTAAAATGTCAAAACTTTACTAAGTACTTCAGAGTATTTACTATGAATTGAAAATCATTTCAATGCAAATATTATCATTACTATTTTATATATGACATAACTGTAGTTCAATAAGAAATTATATTTTTACAGAGTTATCTAGTTAGTGATGGTTAGTCTGAGACATATCCACAAATGTTTACCATCTAAGTTAATATACATTGCTTTAAATCAGAGAATATACTGACTGTCACCTAGGTTAAAGTGAGCCAAGATAGATCTAAAGAATTAGACATGGGTCAGACTATAGGGTGAAAATGATATGATTATGTTTATGCCCAAAAAAAAAAAATCTACTAGTTCTATACAGAAAGACAAGAGAAGATACAGAGAATTAGTAGTATGTTGAAATTACTTAACCAACAGCATTTGGGGAGTGGAGTTGGAGGAGGAGAGTAAGAATTTGAAGGTTTAATCCACAGAATTCAATGGCCAATATGTATTGTTGCTTTAAATTCTCTAATTTGAACAGTTGTTTGGGTGTTACAGTAGAGTGTGGTAAAGATTAGAAAATGAGTTTAATTTAGAAGTATTTAATCCGATGTAACAGGTTTGGAAAGAAAGCAAACATGAGAAAGCAAATGAGATAGGGAAAGAGAGATAGGAAGAGAGAACTGAGCTTGAGAATTACAGGCTTCACCTTACTTTGTGACTTCTTACTACTGAGTCTGCTTGCCAACACCTGTCCCACAAAGACAGATTCATTCAGTGGCTGGGCAGGTGTATGCACCTTCTGTTCTGACCTGTACCCCTGGCTAACCTGCTGCTCCTTTGACACCAGCATACAGAACTAACTTAAGTGAAAAATAAGCTGACTACAAAATGAACTATAGAACAAAATGACCGTGTTCTGAATTTTTCTATGGAGATAAAGAATCACAGTCATCATTTATTGAACACTTCCCATGTGTTATTATCCCATGATAATATTATCAGATTCTAACATGTTATCTCACTGACTATTACAGAACCCAATAAGATATGTAATATTATTATTCTTATTTGCAGATGAGTTACCGAGGCTTAAAGAGTTTAAATCCATTACTCTAAACAATAATGAATGACAGAGTTATTTCTCTAGTCCAGCTCTGTTTGATTTCAAAGCCCAAGTGTTTAAACATTATCCTAAGTGCCCTCTCCAAATTCTTCCTGATTCCAGTTGGATAATAGAAGATCATCTCTCCATAGTCTACCTTAAGATAAAATTAAAACTCTACAAAGTTTAATTCTAGAAGCTTCATGTTGGCTTGTGCAGAGGCTCAGCTAAGCTTTAGCTCACTCTAAGACATATTAATGCTTCTTATAAGTATGTTGCCACCATCTTCTTGAACAGACTATACTCTTTCTTATACCCACATCTTTGTTCAAGGAACACATGATCTTCATATCCAATACTCCTGCTATCTTTAAATGTTATCCCTTTGGTGATGCATTCCCTACACAATCACCTACAAATGATGGTTTAATTTTACATTTTGCAGCTGATACACTTCATATAAGACTTTATTATCATGTTAACTTCATTTTTTTTGTGTGTGCTCAGTACCTGATTGTCTCCTTGGACAATGCACACTACAAGAATCTTGTTTTATTCATTTCTATGTCCTCTTGGAGCACAAGGTCAGTTATTATGTTGGCACTGAATCCCATTTGGAGAATCAGAAGCTAGATGTCCTATTTGCTGAGAAGCTCTGGGGTTCCATTCTACTTCCCCCCTATTAATCCCTGAAATGGCAGTTAGGACCACTCAGTGAGCAGAAATTGATGGAAAATGAAATACCCTGGTGGAAGCAGCTTTGAGGACAGGCTGGGACATTGCTCTGGACACAGTACAGTGACAGGAAAGAAATTCCAATCCTTAAGGTGCTTTTCCATCAATTAATCTCTAAGGTATTGTACACATAGCAAATGATTATGTCAATTCTCTTGAAAGAGATTTCCAGTAGAAAAGAAGATAAGACAACTTTAAAATACTGGAATATTTTAGAGAAAGAATTATCGTCTGGTAGTGGAAATAAACAAGTTTAAATAGGAAAGACCTAAAGCACAGTGAGATCATGTTTTTCCTTTTTGAAATAATGCAATCACTATCTACAATAAAGAAAAATAACTTTAAAATGTTTACAAAGCTCCCCCTGGTTCTGACATATTTTGACAAACATTATGTTCTTAACTATTTGTCAGAGGATAAAATATTAGGCAATGCATTTGAGATTGAATATTGAAGATAATAAAAAGAAATGTAGAAGGAAATTAACATTTGGAATGTTTTTAAATAGCATATAAGATTCTTTCTTTAGGGAGAAAACATTATATGAGATATATATCATCAATGTGTTAAAGTATTAAATAATTCAAGACAACAAATACTATATAATATAAATTATACAAAGTAATGATTGTATATAAATTAAAGTATTCAGTCATAATGCCACTACAGAGGAAAATGGGATAAGGAAACTTGAGAAGAAATGGGTTTTAAATAGCAATGCTAAAAGATGAGACCCAAGTCACAAAATACAAACTGCATTTACTATATTTGGTTTATTTGATCAGACCTAAAGAATGTTCACAGCTCAGAGATATTTTTGTATAATTTAATCTAATGAGAAAGAAAAGGAGAGTGGCAACCTCACCAACGTTAGTTCTACAACATGGTAGATCAGGTTAGGCTAGGTGGTAGCCTGTAGCATATGACTGGAGTAGTGCTGACAGGTCAGACTAACCAAAAATGTTTGTTTTCCATTAAAAAATCATTTAAAGTGAAAGTGAAGTCGCACAGTCCTGTCCGACTCTTTGCAACCCCATGGACTGTAGCCTACCAGGCTTCTCCATTCATGAGATTTTTCCAGGCAAGAGTACTGGAGTAGATTGGCAGTTTTAGCTTCCTTCTCAGTTTAGCTAAGTGACCACTTCAGTCAAACCAAAGGAAACAAAATAGAGGAAATGTAATTTTCTGCTAGAAAATCTAGGGTGAGAATTAAGAAACTGTATAAGAGTAATGGGGTGTTCCCCAGTGACACAGTGGTAAAGCATCTACCTGCCAATGTAGGAGATACAAGAGATGAGACTTCAGTTTATGGGTGGGGAAGATCCCCTGAAGAAGGAAGTAACAAACCACTCCAGTATTCTTGCCTGGAAAATTGATGGACAGAGGAGCCTGGTGGGCTGCAGTCTATGGGGTCACAAAGAGGAGTACATGACTGGGTGTGTAAGCATGTGCAAACACACACATGCATGCACACACACACACACACACACACACACACAGAGTACTGGAGTTAAGAAGCAGGATGTGAGATTAGGTAACAGGGCCCGGATGCTTGTAACCAATGATATCAGTAAAAACTGGTTTACTAAAGACAGGAGGAGGCCATAAAAGGTGATGTTGCCACCTAAAGCAAGAATAGGTTATTATCTTGGTAAAAGCTGACCTGTCTTAGAGATGGTAGTGGAATCCATGTAAATTCTTCTTGTGAGAACTTTCAGTTGTGATTCCCAAGTCATTCTAAAATATTCTTAAGTGATACAAGTTTGTTTTTCAGTTAACAAAACAGAATTGTCATGAAGATGACACAATTTTTTAAAGCTTAAATCTTATTCTAAGGAAATTGTTAAATGCTTGGTGAATGAGAAAAGAGCCATAGGAAATATACTGAGGTATCAAGCTTATTATTTTTATTATTACTTTTAAAATTATTCTATCAACACTAAGAAAGTTCAAATTATTCCAAAATCTTAACTAGAGCCCTATTACATTTCCTAGGGAAATTATGATATTTCTTCATTGACTTGAAACAAATATCTTTTCTTTTAGTTTTGAGCAGTTAAATATTTCCCCTAAGGAATTTCAGCAACAGTAGAACATTATTTTTAAATTAACTTTTTCATTAAATGTGTGTTTCCCTTGAAAAGGGAGCAGCTGTTACTGCTGGCAGACATTTTCCCCCCAATCTATGAGTTCAAATCAAAAACAATTTGTTTTGTGAATAATCTACTGTATGACAATTTGTCTACAAATATGTCACTGCCTGTTTACCTCAGTGTGTGTCAATTGGATTTAGCCCCTTATTTACAGAGAAGAGAGTAAGGCAATCTTGACAGCATCCCTGCCTGCAGGCCTGGCACCGCAGCCTCTCCCTCAACTTCCTGTTGCCACTAAGAACCACAGGGAGTGAGAAGCCACACACTGTGCAGAGTGTGGGCTTCGCAGGACTAGGCCAGCTACAAAATTAGAGACCTGGGCTCTCACAGAGAGAGTAGAGAGCTGTTCACACAGAGGGCGATCTTTCTGTACAGTACTTTGATTAAGTCTAGGAAGAACCTTAATAGACTGCCATTTACTAGAAAGGAACCTTTTAAAGACAAGTGTTGGGAGGATGGAGTTTGATTTTTTTTTTTTTTTTTTTATCAGCTCTCTCTATACTGAACAGCTGATGCTTGCATTAAAGAAAGATCAAATAAAAGACTTATTCAGCATTTACTAGATTTCCAGAAAGGGGAAAAAAAAATCTCAGATTGAGCTAACTTCTGTATCAGTATATCCTTCTATATGTCAGTTTTTATCACCCTGTATGATGTATGATTCACCCTGTGTATTTAGTATTATAATGAAAGAGCTCCTTCCCATTACTGGACACAGTTCACTCCTTTTACATAAGCACTGGTGTGATAAGCATACATCACAATACTGACCTGAACTTGTGAATCCAAGAAGCACACTAAGTTGTTTCTATAGTCTTGGATTACAAAATAGATCCTAAAATTTTTATTTGGGACAAATGATGAATGAGCCTTTCATAGTACTCAGCAACAGCAGTAGTGCTATGATAACTGAATTACTAATCTTTATTGCTTTTCCAAATGTTTGTTCTTTATTACTTTTTCATAACCAAGATGTAGGAAGGAAATTGTAAACCTAATAGAGAAATTATCTAAAGGGCAAATTTTAGTGTAGGACATGTATCTACATGCAACATGAATATATATTATAGATCCTTATTTATCAATTAGGATCTGGAGCAGTGACTGCATGGCGCTGGAGCAACTGTGAGGAGCTACCCCACATCCGAGCGCAGAGAAGCCCCAGCAATATGGTAGGTGCTGGAGTGGTGCCTGCATGGCACTGGAGCAACTGTGAGGAGATACCCCATGTCCAAGGGCAGAGAAGCCCCAGCAAGAAGGCAGGTGTTGGAGCAGTGGCTGTGCAGTGCTGGAGAAACTTTGAGGAGATACCCTACATCCAGGGGCAAAAGAGAAGCCCCAGCAAGATGATAGGAGGGGGGAAATCACATTTAGAATCAAACCCCATACCTGGCAGACACGTTCAGAGGGCTCAAACAAACCTTGTGCACACTGCGACCCAAAGATCCCATAGAGACAGAGACAGAACTGTGTTTGAGTGTGTCCTGTGAACGTACGGGACAGCAGTGGACTGCCACAGGGGCAGGGGCTCTCAGTGCAGCAGACTTGGGTATAGCTGGGTGTAGCAGACTTGGGTATGGCATAAGCCCTTTTGGAAGAGGTGGCCATTAACCCAACCATAGAGCTGCCAGAACTTACACAGGACTGGGAAGACAGACTCTCAGTGGGTACAGACAGAACCTAGTGCACACCAGGACCCAGGAGAAAGGAGCAGTGACCGTACAAGAGACTGACCCAGACTTGCCCATGAGTGTCCAGGAGTCTCTGGCAGAGGCGTGGGTCAGTGGTGGCCTGCTGCAGGGTTGGGGGCACTGAGTGTAGCAGTGCCTGTATGAGACATTTTGAAGGAGGTCTCCATTGTCTTCATTACCTCCACCACAGTTTGGCCCCAGGTAAATAACAAGGAGGGAACACAGACCCACCCATCAACAGAAAATTGGATTAAATATTTACTGAGCATGGCTCTGCCATCAGAACAAGATCCAGTTTCCCTCTCAATCACTCTCTCCCATCAGGAAGCTTCCAAAAGCCTCTTATCCTTCTCCATCAGAGGGCAAACAGACTAAAAACCACATTCATAGAAAACTAACCAACCTGATCACATGGCCCATAGTCTTGTCTAACTCAATGAAACTATGAGCCATGCCGTGTATGGCCACCCAAAATGGACGGGTCAAGGTGGTGAGTTCTGACAAAACGTGGTCCACTAGAGAAGGGAATGGCAAGTCACTTCAGTATTCTTGCCTTGAGAACCCCATGAACAGTATGAAAAGGCAAAAAGATAGGACACTGAAAGATGAACTCCCCAGGTCGGTACGTGCCCAATATATTACTGGAGATCAGTAGAGAAATAACTCCAGAAAGAATGAAGAACAGGAGCCAAAGCAAAATAATACCCTGTTGTGGATGTGACTGGTGATGGAAGTAAAGTCTGATGCTGTAAACAGCAATATTGCATAGGAGCCTGGAATGTTAGCTCAATGAATCAAGGCAAATCAGAAGTGGTCAAACAGGAGATGGCAAGAGTGAATGCCAATATTTTTGGAATCAATGAACTAAAGTGAACTTGAATGGGTAAATTGAACCTAGTTCAGTTCAGTTCAGTTCAGTTGCTCAGTCGTGGCTGACTCTTTGCGACCCATGAATCGCAGCATGCCAGGCCTCCCTATTCATTACCATTTCTCGGAGTTCACTCAGACTCACGTCCATCGAGTCCGTGATGCCATACAGCCATCTCATCCTCGATCGTCCCCTTCTCCTCCTGCCCCCAATCCCTCCCAGCATCAGAGTCTTTTCCAATGAGTCAACTCTTCGCATGAGGTGGCCAAAGTACTGGAGTTTCAGCTTTAGCATCATTCCTTCCAAAGAAATCCCAGGGTT
>SJYT01025718.1:55693-90234 GCA_006410635.1 Cephalophus harveyi
GATTTCTTTGGAAGGAATGATGCTAAAGCTGAAACTCCAGTACTTTGGCCACCTCATGCGAAGAGTTGACTCATTGGAAAAGACTCTGATGCTGGGAGGGATTGGGGGCAGGAGGAGAAGGGGACGACCGAGGCTGAGATGGCTGGATGGCATCACTGACTCGATGGATGTGAGTCTGAGTGAACTCCGAGAGATGGTGATGAACAGGGAGGCCTGGCGTGCTGTGATTCATGGGGTCGCAAGGAGTCGGACACGACTGAGTGACTGAACTGAACTGAAAGATTTCCACAATGCACATAATGCACAATGATTCCCTTAATATAAGAACTATCAGTTAAAATGCTAAAAAAAAATCAATTATATATTTACCTTATTGGACTAAAGAACATTTTCACTATTATGTTAGATTCATTTCAAAGTCACATCCAAAGCTCAAGTCCCTACTTGTTAGGGCACCCATAGGTTAAATTCCTAATTAAAACAAACACAATAAGATCATAAAATCATCTCAGATTTCCATTGAGTAGCTCAGTGCATATTTTATGTGTGGGTCCTAATCAGTATTTTTGAATTTTAATACATATAATCCTGATTTGCTATCGTGATTTTCTAAAAAGATACCAGATGACATAAATGTTGTTGGACAATAAATCACAGTTTAAGTAAAAAAGTCCTAGGCAATATTTACTGGCAGCTGTAATATCTGTTCAATAGGGCAACTATATAGATAGACAGGTGTACATACTATGGCATTTATCATCCAGTAAAGGTAAAAGTGGTAGAATTTACATACAGATTAATGTCTCATCATAAAATTAAAAAACTGATGAAGTGTGAATCCCCATCTCAATGAAATCTTCTTAGAAATTGATCAAATTAATATCTATAGTATGGATCAAGAGAAATTAGATGATTTAATAAGCACCCATGTAGTGTCAATATATAAGATGGCTATGACTTATTTTTTTGTTGTTTGGATAATCTGAATCATCAGAATAAAATGTTAGGTTAGGCCTTTTTAAAAACAGCGACTACATAAGTTATCTAGGAAAAGAAGGAACTTTTGGCAGCTTATAGATTTTTAGCTTCTCTATCACTAGCCTATTAACTCATCAAAAAATTTTAAACAGATTTAATCATTTTACTTTACTAATTGTGTATATTGCTTAGTTTTAATTTCATTTTGAAATATATGATGATGTTTATAGCTATCAGAGATGGATATCTATATATAATTAGAATAATATTCAGAAATCAGGAATCATTAATTAACTATTGGGATTACCAGATCACCTTACCTGCCTCCTGTGAAACCTATATGCAGGTCAAGAAGCAACAGTTAGAACAGAACATGGAACAACAGACTGGTCCAAAATTGGGAAAGGGGTTCATCAAGGCTGTATATTGTCACCCTGTTTATTTAACTTGGGCTTCCCTGGTAGCTCAGTTGGTAAACAATCCACCTGCAATGCAAGAGACTCTGGTTCAATTTCTGGGTTGGGAAGATCTACTGAAGAAGGGATAGGCTACCCATTCCAGTATTCTGGCCTGGAAAATTCCATGGACTGTATAGTCCATGATTTCTCAAAGAGTTGGACACAACTGAGGAACTTTCACTTCACTCACTTATTTAATCTATATGCAGAGTACATCATACAAAATCCTGGGCTGGTAAAGCATAAATTGGAATCAATATTACCAGGAGAAATATCAATAATCTCAGATATGCAGATGACACCACCCTTATGCAGAAAGTGAGGAGGAACTAGACACACTGATGAAGGTGAAAGAGGAAAGTGAAAAAGTTGGCTTAAAACTCAACATCCAAAAAACTAAGATCATGGCATCTGAGTCCCATCACTTCATGGCAAATAGATGGGGAAACAATGGAACCAGTGACAGACTTCATTTTCTTGGGCTCCAAAATCACTCTGGACAGTGACTGCAGCCATGATATTAAAAGACACTTGCTCCTTGGAAGAAAAGCCATGACCAACCTAGACCGCGTATTAAAAAGCAGAGACATTATTTTGCTGACAAAGGTCCATATAGTCAAAGCTATGGTCCTGTAGATGTGTATGGATGTGAGAGCTGGACCATAAAGAAGGATGAGTGCTGAAGAATTCATGCTTTTGAACTGTGGTGTTGGGGAACACTCTTGAGAATCCCTTGAACTGCAAGGAGATCAAACCAGTGAATCCTAAAGGAAATCAATCTTGAATATTCATTGGGAGGACAGATGCTGAAGCTGAAGTTCCAATACCTTGGCCACCTGATGCGAAGAGCCCAGTCATTAGAAAAGACTGATGCTGGGAAAGACAGAAGACAGGAAGAGAAAGGGAAAACAGAAGACAAGATGGTTGGATGGCATTATCCACTCAATGGATATGAGTATGAGCAAGTTCCAGGAGATGGTAAAGAACAGGGAAGCCTGGTGTGCTGCAGTCCAAAGAGTCAAATATGACTGAGGTACTAAACCACAATAAGACAGGTTAACGGTACATTGGCACAATCCAGCTTGCAGACTGAAAGCTGATTTTTAATAAAAGATTTGCTGGGATACTGCCATGCCCATTTGAGTACATCTTGTCTCTGACTGCTTCCCCACAATGGCAGAGCTGAATCATTACAACAGAGACAATCCAACCTTCAAAACCTAAAATATTTACCTATCTGGCCCTTTATAAAAAAGTTTTGCTTACCTCCACTCCAAATTCATAAAGAACATTATCAAATAATAAAATACACTTCTCTATGAACTACTTTAAAATACTCTCTATGCATCCTAAGCACTCCTAGAGATAATATATGTAAATACAACATTTATTCAGTGTGAGGTCCTGGTATAAATCCCTATGTAAATCTGTGGTCCTTGAGGATTATATCCTGTTTTTATGTATTTTTTTTGTTCATATTTTTTCTTTTTCTCTTATGAGTTTTCTGAAAAGAAAACTAACAGTTTCAACTATTTGTCACATTAAACAAAAGGTAAAGCACTTTAAGTACAAAAGAACATGTTTCAGTGGGACCACTGTAAGTGTCACCCAGGAGAAAATGTATTTTATGGTAATACTCACTTTATATGTTATTGTTTCATTTGAAAGAACAAATCCATTGGTTGTAGTTTCAAATGGAAGTTGTTGGTTGAAACTTTGGTGCTGAAATAACAGAACATAAAGTCCTTGTCTCCAAGAGTTGCTTTGTTTTGGTCTGTGGTGTGATTTGTGCCAAACTAGAAGGCCTACGGTAGAAAAAAAATCCATAATGTCTAGAAACTAAGATCTCACCTAATAGGGACCCCGTCAGCAGTCACACACTAACATTGGCACTTAGCATACATCAGGCATCAAGGGGAACAAGTTTATATAATAGCTATTATGGCTGTATTATTTCCTCATGTCTTCAATTTCCTTATGTGTAAAAAGATAAGTCCAAACTAGGACAGTTATTGGTAGCCCTGTCTATATATTAGAATTTTCTATAAAGTTTTAAAATAACAAATGTGCTTTGGACTTACTTGAAACTAACTAAATTAAAAAAAAAAAAAAAAAGTTTGGGCTGGTTTAATGTGAGCTAGGGCTTATAATTATCAATCTAAATTATAGATGATGTCCAATTTTTCAGAAGTGACACCAGATGTGTAGCACTGTTCCTCTGATTTCTAACTGAAAGGCTGAGAGTAAACAATGACAGTAGTTAACCACTAAGAAAAGTCTAAGAGCATGCCAACTATCTTTTGCCTTTGGTTTTAATATAAATAGACAAGAGAGTAGTGTACATATCATGGTTATATCAAATAGAACATTAAGGAAGAGGTTACATGGGTAATTTCACAGACATCTTTTTGCAGCAGAATGAGTATGAATGGGTATTTTTTTGTTTTGCTAGTTTTTATTCAACATTTAAACTAATTTTTATTTTTGAAAAATCCATTAAATTTCTCTTGCAAAAGCTACTAACACCAGATCTGAATTTCCCCATGTCAAGAGTTGTTAAAATCTGAACAGCAGCTGCTATTTTTTAGAAGGGACACAAACTGTCCAAATCAGTTTCCATTATTTGTTTTCTACCCTCATGTCACTGCAGTGGAGTGTCAGTTGCCATCTATTGTTGTCCTCATTCTGATGCTCTTCTTATATTAGGTTGATACAAAAGCACTGGGGCTTCCCTGGGGCTCAGACAGTAAAGGATCTGCCTGGATTTCTGGAGACACAGTTTCAATACCTGGGTCAGGGAGATCCCCTGGAGAAGGGAATGGCTATCCACTTCAATATTTATTGCCTGGAGAATTCCATGAACAGAGAACCTAGTGAGCTACAGTCCATGGGATTGCAAAGTCACACACAACTGAGCAACTAACACTTTCACACTCTCACAAAAGTAACTGAAGCTTTCGACCATGAATTTTAAATCATTATAACTAGGCTCAAACACATCTTTATTAATCAAAATAGGAACCATTATAATCAACACATTTTTGCCAACAAGAAATAAGATGGTTTATCCTTGTAGCATAAAAATCCATGCTTTGGAATTCGACAAACTCATGGAAAACACTTTTTGCCTCCAGGTTGTGGTGAAAGCATTTTCTCTGTAAAAAGTTGCAGAGATGCTTGAAAAAAATGGTAGTTGGTTGGCAAAAGGCCTGGTGAACATGGCAGATGAGGCAAAACTTGGTGGCCCAATTCATTCAACTTGAAGCATAGGTTGTGTGACATGCAGTTGGGTGTTGTCATGGAGAAGAATTGGGCCCTTTCTGTTGACCAATGCCAGCTACAAGCATTGCAGCTTTCTGTGCATCTCTTCAACTTGCTGAGCATACTTCTCAGATGTAATGATTGTGCCAGGATTCAGACAGTCGTAGTGGATCAGACCAGCAAACAGTGACCATGACCTTTCTTTAGTGCAAGTTTGACTTGGGAAGTGCTTTGGAGCTTCTTCTCAATCCAATCACTGAGCTGGTCATCCCAGGTTGTTGTATAAAAAATATTTTTCATCTCATGTCACAATCTGATTGAGAAATTGTTCACTGTTGTTGCATAGAATAAGAGAAGACAACACTTTAAAAGGATGATTTATTTATTTTTTTTTTTTGGTAAGCTCATGAGGCACCCACTTATCAAGATTTTTCATCTTTTCAATTTGTTTCAAGTGACAAATGACCGTAGAATGTTTTATTCTGAGTTCTTTGACAACTTCTCATGTAGTTGTAAGAGGGTTAGCTTCAATGATGGCTCTCAATTGGTCATTGTCACCTTCCAATAGCCAGCCACTATGCTCTTCATCTTCAAGTCTCCCGCCTTCTTTGCAAGACTTCTTAACCACCACTATTCCTTTATTAGCACTTCTTGGGACAAATGTGTTGTTGATGCTGCAAGTTGTCTCTGTTGTTTAATGACCCATTTTGAACTTGAATTTAAAAATTACTCAAATTTTCCTTTTGTCTCACAGTATTTCTATAGTTTAAAATGAATATAAAGAGCAAGTAGTAAGTCATTAGCAAAAACACATAAAGAAATGTATATGATGTAGAACATAACCACATTTATTTAAGAATGTATTTCAATATCAAATGGTAAAGTTCAACACTGTAAAACCACAATTAGTTTTGCATTAACCTAATAGTTTAGAAATAGCATCTGTACTTATGTCTCTGTCAAAAGAGGAAAAAGAACAGACCCATAGACTGCAGATTTCAACAAAAATGTGAATAAACATATTTATTTGTGACCTATCTTACTCATGTACATTACTTATCAGTCTATGATGAAGTGAAGTGAAGTGAAGTGAAGTGAAGTCACTCATTCGTGTCCGACTCTTTGTGACCCCATGGACTGTAGCCCACCAGGCTCCTCTGAACATGGGATTCTCCAGGCAAGGATACTGGAGTAGGTTGCCATTTCCTTCTCCAGGGGATCTTCCCAACCCAGGGATCAAACTTGGGTCTATCCACATTGTAGGCAGATACTTTACTGTCTAAGCCACCAGGGAAGGTAGGCATCTGAATTTGTGACCAGGTCCAGGGTGAAAAATGTATCCTTGTTCTTTATCTCTTGCTGAAATATTTTCTAATATTTCTTCCCTCTGAGATTAACAGTTTTTCCTATTAACAAATTCAGAGACGTGATGCCCAACAAATATTTAAGATGGCAAACTCCAAGTTTTCTAAAGACTATGTGTATGGATGCATGTATGCATGCACTTCTTTCTGTGTTGAGTATTTGAAACAAACCTTCGAAATCACTATGTCTTTACTCAGGCATCTTATCCAGTACTAAAAATTAGGTACTAATGTGTCACCCTTTAAGTGATGTGGAAAATGAGGGTCCAAAGACAAGTAATAAGTTCAACTTCACAGTTCATAAAGTTATGAACTTGGGTCACTTAATGTAGTACTGTGGGCCATGCTACTCACATCCTCTTAAATTCTGCTGCCTCAATAATTTAAGAAACTGTTTCACCAAGCTTAAATAGATGGAATAGTCTCAAAATTGATGTGCTACTGCTTGGCATCAGTATGTTTAAGTCCTCTTTACTCTGAACACCCATATGTTCACTATTATCTAGGTCAGTAGTTTCCTGGTTACCTTAAGAAAGCCAGGATCACTTTGGAAGTCTTGGGACTCATAGTCTGCCTTTGAACCTCAATGATACTTTTCCCCTTCTTTTGAAATATTTAGCACGTGGTATTATATTATTTTCATAATTACTTTGTCTCCTTTCACACAATTTTATGAGTTCCTTGAGGCCATACTTTTATTATTTTTATGCCTGCTATGCCTTTCACTGTGTCTTAAAAAGTACTGAATTTCATCGAATATTGAATTTGCTTAACAGTAGTAGTTGGTATGTGAGCTCTTCTAAAGGCTGCTCAACAGTGTGAAACATTGAAAGCCTCACATATGAGATGGTGGTGAGAGGACTTTCACTTATAAGCTACAGACAGCAAGGACCCCATGCTTGTTTTGTTTCAGTTACTGTACATTTTTCCTAATCAGAAATGAGATTGTCTGAATTTCTCCAGGTACTATGGCCTGACTGGCTTTGATGGGACTCTGTAAATTTTCCAAGAATAAGCACCTAAGATTTGAGTTCAGTAACAGAATGAGAAGAAAAGTCTAGTTATTGACATAGTTTCCAGTGGAGCACATCGTGTTTACTTTATATGCAGGCAATAAGCAATGGTGAAATTTAAAATTCAGTTATATCTCATTCTTTCATAGTTTATAGAATATACTTCTCTCAGCCTGCTATATTATGAAGTCTTTATCTATTAGCATATTAGTTGGCTTTAATCTTCAAACTGCAAGAAAACAAATGAGTTTCTAGTTTAAGTCTTAAACTCTATTCAAAATACCAAAAGATCTGGGTCATTTATCTCCATATGAGAGATTTACCTTGCTCTGCAGTTCTAGAAATAGCATCTAAATGCTTCTCAAAAGATCCTTTGCAAGAATAAAGTAAAACAATTATTTGATGGAGGTCAGGGTAGGAGAAGACATTATTTGATTATCATTCCATCTCTAGGTCATAATCAGACTTTGAATTTTGGCTGCAGAATGTGTAACACAGCATGGCTCTGTGCTATGATCTCTAGCAAATTTCTAAACACTTGTAATCTATTCATAAGAATCTTTTCCTGAGGCACAGAATTAAGAGTATCTCATAAAGGGAAACAGTTGCAGGGTGGTGTCACTCTTGTTTGACTCACTTCTAAACATTTGGTATTGTAGCCTATAGGAGTCTACCTTCTAGAGAGCATGCATTCAGGGTTTGCTTTGTAATCACACTTTAGATCCCTCAGGCTCTCTGCGTGTTGGCAATTCCCTGTAAGATGGTATCAGCGGGGGACAAAAGGAAGTAAAGAGGATTGTATCTGACAGAGCTCCTTAAATAAGTTGTTCAATTGACAGGAGAGGTAGGAAGCCTTCCCAGAGTGATTAATTTGAATGACCTAAACTAGGTGATGTGGACTTTTAAAAGATTCTTATTTCTTTTAATTTCCTGAAAAATAGTCAAAAATGAATTCTGAAGAAAGAAGTATTTTGTAAAAGTTTACACATGTGAAATTGTGTTCACCTGACTTCAAAATTAGGAATACTTTTCTCAAAGGCACTTGTTTTCAAAATTAAAGTACACAGGAAAAGATCCAGTGTGCTTGTTTTATCATACTGATTTCCTGCATCCAACTATAGGGATTCTGATTCTGTAGTTCCTGGTCTTGAGTCTATGAAATTGGGTTTTTAACAAAACCTTCAAGTATTCATGATATATATTACTTGGAGTTAGGAAATTTAAAAAAGAAATTTCAAGATGATGGAAATGTGGTCTCTAATTGAGACTTTAACCTACTTACTTTTACATATAAACTTCTAGTCAGAGATTCAGATCAGATATTACTTTAGCTAGAGAACCAGAATAATGTCTGAGAATGTTCTTAGGGGAAACTACAGATCCTTGGTTGGAAGCTGCTTTGGAAAGTCACCTTCAAATAATTAAAGGAAAATTGTATCAAAGTATTTGCTGTGTCTCTCTCTATTCATGATTGGTTCCATACACTATTTTCAAGCAAGTATAACCTTTTTCTTACTTCCTGTAAAAAACTTATCTATTAAAGTGCTCTCTCAATCACACTTTAGGAGGCATGTAAACTTATCTACAATTTTTAAAACACCTAGATCATCCTTAGATTCAGGGGTTAGCGTTAAATCATATACATATATACATATGCTCAAAACTAATGATATCCCTTTGAGAAAATTTAACATTTCTAAATATCCAGTAATTATAAATCTAGTTCCAGTGCTGACTGGTCTGAAGAGAGTAATATATGCTCATATAATTTTAAAACAAAAATTCAATGATTTGGGACAAAAATTTAATGTTTTAAATATTCAGATTATCTTTTTTTTTTCCTTTTAAATGCTAGAATTAAAGTTAAAATATGTAAGATAAGGAGAGGCTGAACTATCAAATATTTAATTGCTGTGATGATTTTTTAAACGTGTCCACTTGGCTAGGCTAGAGTGCCTCTTTATTCAAATACATATTACTTAGAAATTCCTGAAAAGGGATTATTTTCCATCATATAACTAAAGAAATACTTTTACTATATATATTCCAGATACCTGATAAGCATCCTTATATGATAAACCATATTTTTTCCTGTTAAGGTCCTCCTGATTTTGTGTGTATATATGTATGTATATATATATATATATGTATAGATAGATAGATACATAGAGATATAGATGTATTTGAGCATAAAGTCCCCATGTTCAATACAGAGCAAGCATTAACATATGACAAACAAAAGAAAGTTTAAAGAGATATACAGAGACAGTATCAATGTAGTCAGGGGTAGAAAACTGTTAGTCACTTAAGTCCAAAATTTTTTAAGTTAAAAAAAAAAAAAACCCTTGGAAATGACACATAGAGTAGAATTTAGAAGGCATTCCTTATTAAAATAAAGTTCAAGGTATAATACATATACATATATATATATGCACATACATATATACACAGGGGTATAATTGCTATACAATGTGCATACTAGAGAAAGGAGGGATTTTGCCAATGAGAAATGATATTATACCCTATTTTGAAACTTAAAACTCTACTTTATAGTAATATCTAAAATGGCCTCATAAACATTTAACACTTACATGCCCATCAAAGTGCAGAGATCCCAATAGGAATTACAAATAATGTTTTCCAACTACAATGTGGCAAACAAAATATTTTTATTACCATAACAATCATCACAAATAAAAGTGTTACCACAATACAAGCTCAACAAAAGGACCTTAATTTGCTGGCAGCTATATTGCTAGACAATAAAATTTCTTTCATTTATTTACTAGCAGAACAATGTGGCATTGTTAGCTTGTTATAGCATTGTTATACTTGTTAGCTAACACCTTTAGCTGCACCAGAATAAATGCTACATGACAAGCCAAGAACAGGTCAAATGCTTATAGTTCCATAAAAGTAAGGAAGTGTTTACACACAGACATACACATAATATACCCATACACACAAAAACACACACTCTCACACACAGCAATAAAACAAAGTATAGGGGCATGTACAAAGGATAAAAGAAACAAGGAACCGTCCTGAAAGAGCACCCAATAATCAAATGGAATGATGATGGATAAGGGCAACACAGTAAATAATATAAGTATAAGCTTATAACACAGAGAGTGAAATAAGTACCCATGAGTGCATATTGATATAAATAATATTTTAATAAACAAATGATGATGGAAGGGCATATCTTTCTTACAGAACAATTCTAAATAATAAGTGTATAAGGGATAAAGAAAACAGAAAATGTCATTAGAATATGTCATTAGAATAGCACAGCAATAATCGCTATGCTGCTGCTGCTGCTAAGTTGCTTCAGTCATGTCCGACTCTGTGCGACCCCATAGACGGCAGCCCACCAGGCTCCCCCGTCCCTGGGATTCTCCAGGCAGGAACACTGGAGTGGGTTGCCATTTCCTTCTCCAATGCATGAAAGTGAAAAGTGAAAGTGAAGTAGCTCAGTCGTGTCCAACTCTTAGTGACCCCATGGACTGCAGCCAACCAGGCTCCTCGTCCATGGGATTTTCCAGGCAAGAGTACTGGAGTGGGTTGCCACTGCCTTCTCTAATAATTGCTATAGACAAGATTAATAGGGTAAAGTTTAAGGTGTGTATGGGTAAGGGACAAAAGAAACTTTACAGGAAGAATCTTGGCAGACACTACCTTACCCAAATGATCAAAGGCAACACTGCCAATAAATGATGTTAATGCCATGCATCCTATGGTATGAAATAAGGAAAAGAACACTGTGTCTTTGTGAACATTTTCCTGCAAATTCATAATCCCAGTTTAAGCATGTGAAAAGACCAGACAAATTCCAGATGAAGCAGATTCTACAACCTGATTAGTACCCTTCAAAAGTGTCAAAACCATGAAAACAGAGACTCAGGAACTATCAGAGACTGGAAGAGAATAAGGAAGCATGATAACTAAAAGAAATGTGGTATCTTGATTTAGAATGAGGACCATAAAAAAATACATTAGTAGAAAACTTTGTGAAATCCAAATAAAGTTTACATTTTAGTTAATCATGTTGTACCAGTATTAATATTTTATTTTGAAGAATATGGTATGGTTATACTAGATGTTAACATTGGGGGTGGGGGGAGGAAAACAGCCAAGGTGGGACAAGTAGGACCATGAGATTTAGTCTAATGGAGAAGATGATTGAGAGATTTGCTCTGTAAATATTAGTTATGCCAAGTCTATCTTTGTTCCTAGTGATGGCTCTTGTCAATTTTATCAGTGTTTAAAATGTTATGCACACTTAACATCTTCTACATTTACACATTAGACGATTCCATACTAAAAGAAGATTAAAACAACTCTAATAAGGACAACGGAATTGTGCAAAATAGGCACACAACACCAAGAGAGTAAACTTGTTTTTGTATCCATCTTCCATTTATCAACATAAGAAGCCAAGGACTGTTAAAGAACTTTCTACATGCAGCAGAACTTGCCTAAAGATATATCAAAATCATGTGTTCTAACTCACTAAAACTAATTCTAACCAGCTAAAACTGAAAAATATCTGTGAATTTGGAGTGACTCACATCTTAAACCAATAATTACCATAAGCCTTGAATAACATTGATATGCCAGATTAACTGGAATTGAAGATTATTTCCTAATGACAATGGAGCTTGTCTTAACCAGTCATACATGAATATACTTTTGCTCTGCCTTATTTATGGTACTTACATATTATTCACAATTAACTTTGCCTTTTAAATACATGAGACCATTCTATGAATTTTTTTACTAATTTGTCCTCTTGTCTAGGAAACAAAAATTCAGAGCATGCTTTGTTAGTCATGGTGATATGTGATGATCACTTTTCTTCAGCAATAAAGATTATGGATAATGTATGAAGTGAAAATGTTAGTCAATTACTCATGTCCAACTCCTTTGTGACCCATGAACTATAGATTGTCAGGCTTCTGTGTCTATGGAATTTTCCATCAAGAATACTGGAGTGGGTTGCATTCCCTTCTCCATGGATCTTACTGACTTGGAACCCAGGTCTCCTGCAATGGAGACAGATTATCTGAGCCACCAGGAAAGCCCTGGATAATGTATGTGCATAGCTACTCAGTTTTGTTTGACTCTTTGCAACCCCATGGACTGTAGCCCCTTGGTTATAAATATATCCCAAATAATAGCATAGTAAACACTGATTTCATAATTCAGGTGACTATTTTTCCTTTCACCAATCTGCCATTTCCCTTTGAATAGTATTTCTAGGATTCTTCTCTAAAATTGGTATTTTAAAATAAACCATTACTTTTGCCTGTTTCTTAATAGTCTCAATAAATAATTAAAATTTGACACATTTTTACTCCTTGCAGCCAAAGCGAAAACAACACCCCGCTGTGGATATAATGGGTGATGGAAGTAAAGTCCGACACTATAAAGAACAAAATTGCATAGGAACCTGGAATGTTAGGTTCATGAATCCAGGTAAATTGGAAGTTGTCAAATAGGAGACGGCAAGAGTGATTATTGACATTTTAGGAACCAGTGAACTACAATGGACTAGAAAGGGTGAAGTTAATTCAGTAGACCATTGTATCTATGACTGTGTGCAAGAATCCCTTAGAAGAAATGAAGTAGCCATCACAGTTAACAAGAGAGTCTGAGATGCAGTACTTGGGAGCAATCTTAAAAACAACAGAATGATATCTTTTCAATTCCATCAAACCATTCAATATACAGTATCCAAGTCTATGCTCCAACCAGAAAAACTGAAGAAGCTGAAGTTAAATGGTTCTATGAGACCTACAGGACCTTCTAGAACTAACACTCAAAAAAGACGTCCTTTTCATTATAAGGGACTGGAATGCAAAAGTAGGAAGTCAACATATATCTGGAGTAACAGGCAAATTTGGCTTTGGAGTACAAAATGAAGCAGGGCAAAGGCTAAAAGATTTTTGTCAAGAGAACACATTAGTCATACCAAACACCTTCTTCCAATAAAACAAGAGAAGATTCTACACAAGGACATCACCAGATGGTCAATACCAAAATCAGATTGCTTATATTCTTTGCAGTCAGTGATGGAAAAGGTCTATATAGTCAGCAAAAATGAGACCAGGAGATGACTGTGGCTCAGATCATCAACTCCTTATTGCCAAATTCAGACTTAAATTGAAGAAAGTAGGGAAAACCACTAGACCATTCAGGTATGACATAATCAAATACCTTATGATTTAATATATATTTGCATACAGTGGAAGTGACAAACAGATTCAGGGATTAGATATGATAGAGAGAGTGCCTGAAGAACTAAGGACAGAGGTTTGTGACATTGTACAAGAGGCAGGGATCAAGACCATCCCCAAGAAAAAGAAAAGCAAAAAGGCAAAATGGTTGTCTGAAGAGGCCTTACAAATAGCTGTGAAAAGAAGAGAAGCTAAAGGCAAAGGAGAAAAGTAAATATATACCCATTTGAATGAGTTCTAAAGAATAGGAAGAAGAGATAAGAAAGCCTTCCTCAGTGACCAATGCAAAGAAATAGAGGAAACAACAGAATGGGAAAGACTAGAGATCTCTGGAGAAGGCAATGGCACCCCACTCCAATACTCTTGCCTGGAAAATCCCATGGATGGAGGAGTCTGGTGGGCTGCAGTCCATGGGGTTGCAAAGAGTTGGACACAACTGAGCGACTTCACTTTCACTTTTCACTTTCATACATTGGAGAAGGAAATGGCAACCCACTCCAGTGTTCTTGCCTGGAGGATCCCAGGGACGGGGGAGCATGGTGGGCTGCCATCTATGGGGTCGCACAGAGTCAGACATGACTGAAGCAGTTTAGCAGCAGCAGCAGCAGAGATCTCTTAAAGAAAAGTAAAGATCCCAAGGGAACATTTCATGCAAAGATGGGCACAACAAAGGAAAGAAATGGTAGCGACCTAACTAAAGCAGAAGATATTAAGAAGAGGTGGCAAGATACACAGAAGAGCTATACAAAAAAGATCTTCACAAACCAGATAACCATGATTGTGTGATCACTCACCTAGAGCCAGACATCCTGGAATGTGAAGTGAAGTGGGCCTTAGGAAGCATCACTATGAACAAAGTTAGTTGAGATAATGAAATTTGGTTGAGCAATTTCAAATCCTAAAAGATGATGTTGTCAGTGTGCTGCACTCAATATGCCAACAAATTTGGAAAACTCAGCAGTGGCCACAGGACTGGAAAAGGTCAGTTTTCATTCCAACCCCAAAGAAAGGCAATGCCAAAGAATGCTCAAACTACTGCACAATTGCACTTATCTCACACGCTAGTAAAGAATTGCTCAAAATTCTCCAAGCCAGGCTTCAGCAATACATGAACCGTGAGTTTCCAGATGTTCAAGCTGGTTTTAGAAAAGGCAGAGGAACCAGAGATCAAATTGCCAACATCTGCTGGATCATCAAAAAAGCCAGAGAGTTCCATAAAACATCTACTTCTGCTTTTCTGAGTATGCCAAAGCCTTTGACTGTGTAGATCACAACAAACTGTGGAAAAGTTCTTGAAGAGATGGGAATACCAGACCACCTTACCTGCCTCCTGAGAAATCTGTAATGCAGGTCAAGAAGCACCAGCTAAAACAGGACATGTGACAACAGACTGGTTCCAAATCAGGAAAGGAGTATGTCAAGGCTGTATACTGTCACCCTGCTTATTTAGCTTATATGCAGAGTACCTCATGTGAAATGCTGGTCTGGAGGAAGCAGAAGCTGAAATCAATATTGTCAGAAGAAATATCAATAACCTCAAATATGCAGATGACAACCCTTGTTGCAGAAAATGAAGAAGACCTAAAGAGCCTCTTGATGAAAGTGAAAGAGGAGAGATAAAACATCTACTTCTGCTTTTCTGAGTATGCCAAAGCCTTTGACTGTGTAGATCACAACAAACTGTGGAAAAGTTCTTGAAGAGATGGGAATACCAGACCACCTTACCTGCCTCCTGAGAAATCTGTAATGCAGGTCAAGAAGCACCAGCTAAAACAGGACATGTGACAACAGACTGGTTCCAAATCAGGAAAGGAGTATGTCAAGGCTGTATACTGTCACCCTGCTTATTTAGCTTATATGCAGAGTACCTCATGTGAAATGCTGGTCTGGAGGAAGCAGAAGCTGAAATCAATATTGTCAGAAGAAATATCAATAACCTCAAATATGCAGATGACAACCCTTGTTGCAGAAAATGAAGAAGACCTAAAGAGCCTCTTGATGAAAGTGAAAGAGGAGAGTGAAAAATTTGGCTTAAAACTCAACTTTCAGAAAACTAAGATCATGGCATCTGGTGGAAACAGTGACAGACTTTATATTTTTTTGTGGGGGCGGGAGTGGGAGCAGCTCCAAAATCACTGCAGATGGTGACTGCAGCCATGAAATTAAAAGATGCTTGCTTCTTGTAAGAAAAGTTATGACTAAGCTAGATAGCATATTAAAAAGCATAGACATTACTTCACCAACAAAGGTCCATCTAGTCAAAGCTATGGTTTTTCCCGTAGTCATGTATGGATGTGAGAGTTGGACTATAAAGAAAGCAGAGTGCCAAAGAATTGATGCTTTTGAACTGTGATGTTGGAGAAGATTCTTTAGAATCCCTTGGATTGCAAGGAGATCAAACCAGTCAGTCCTAAACAAAGTCAGTGGTGAATGATCATTGAAAGGACTGATGCTGAAGCTGAAACTCCAAAACTTTGGCTACCTGATGCGAAGACCTGACTCATTGGAAAAGACCCTGATGCTGAGAAAGATTGAAGGCAGGAGGAGAAGGGTTCAGCAGAGGATGAGATGGTTGAATGGCATCACCAAATCAATGGACATGAGTTTGTCCAAGCTCTGCAAGTTGGTGATGGACAGGGAGGCCGGGTGTGTTGCAATCTATGGGGTTGCGAAGACTCAGACATGACTGAGCAACTGAACTGAACTGATCAGCTTCATGACAGTTTATACTGAAGTTGACAGTTTATACTGAAGTCCTTACAATTTAGATAATCTGTCCTCGTTTCATATGTTCTGCATTCACTTTCAAGTTTATATATACTAAGATATATTATATATACTAAACTGGAATAAAGATTCCCAGGAGAAATATCAACAATCTTAGATATACAGATGAAAGTACCTACCCTATAGGCAGAAAGCAAAGAGGAACTGAAGAGCCTCCTGATGAAGGTAATAGAGAGTTAATAAACTGACTTAGAATGCAACATTCAAAAAACTAAGATTATAGCATCTGGTCCCATCACTTCATGGCAAATAGATGGGGAAACAAAGGAAACAGTGGCAAATATTTTTTTCTTGGGCTCCAAAATCACTGTGGACAGTAACTACAGCCATGAAATTAAAAGACATATGCTCCTTGAAAGAAAAGCTATGAAAAACCTAGACAGCATATTAAAAAGTTGACACATCACTTTGTCAACAAAGGTCCATACAGTCTAAGATAAGGTTTTTCCAGTAGTCATGTATGGATGTGAGTGTTGGACCTAAAGAAGGCTGAGGGCTAATTGTGTTACTGCGTTAAACTCTTGAGAGTCCCCTAGACTGCAAGGAGCCTAAACTAGTCACTCTAAAGGAAATCCACCCTGAATATTCATTGAAAGGACTGATGCTAAAGCTTCAAAATTTTGGCCACCTGATGTAAAGAGTCACTTTTCCCTTTCATGCATTGGAGAAGGAAATGGCAACCCACTCCAGTGTTCTTGCCTGGAGAATCCCAGGGACGGCGGAGCCTGGTGGACTGCCGTCTATGGGGTCACACAAAGTCGGACACGACTGAAGTGACTTAACAGATGTAAAGAGATGACTCACTAGAAAAGACCATGATGGGGGAAATATTGAGGGCAGGAAGAGAAGAGTGTGAGAATGAGACAGCTGGATGGTATTGCCTACTCAATGGACATGTGTTTGAGCAAACTCCATGAGATAGTGAAGGACGGGGAAGCCTCGCATGCTGCAGTCCATGGGATCACAAAGAGTTGGACACAACTTAGTGACTGCACAAGGTTTTAGTGTAACAATGAATGTGGTAGCATCTGTTCACACTATCTGATAGGATATTTTTTTTCTTTTGCTCCTAAATTAATGTTATCAAATTAAAGATAAAAGATAAAATGAGAAATAAACAATTCAACTATTGTTACAGACTTCATTATTACCCTCTCAACAGTTAAGAGGACAACCAGAAAGAAAATCAGAAAAAAATATAGGAATCTCAAAGAACACTATCAATCACTTGTCTTAAGTGAAATTTCAGAATATTTTACACCCAATCATATAAGAATATATATTCTTTTAAAAAGTATGTAAATTATTCTCCAGGATGGATCACATACCAAGATATATTTTTTAAAGTATAAATATATTTTAGCTATTTGAGAAAATCAACAAAAATTGAGAATATTAATAAGACCAAAAGCTGGTTCTTAGAATATATGAACAAAATTTATAAACATTTAGCTATATTCTCCAAGAAAAAATATAAAGAAGAAAATTAACACAGAAACTGAAGTGTATAGGACATCATTATAGACACTGCACAAATTAAAAGATTATTAGGGACTAATACAAACAACTGTATGCCAACATATTAGAAAGCTAAAAGACATGGGCAAATGGTTAGAAAAGTCAAAATTACTATAAATGGTACAAGAAAAAATAAAAACATCAATAAACTTACAACAAGTAAATAAACTGGATTAGTAATTAAAATGTTTCCACAAGTAAAGTTAAGGCTCTGATGTATCACTAGTGATTTTTCTTAAATAGCTAAAGAAGTAACACCAAATCTACATAAACTCTTTTAGCAAAATATAGTAGGAATGAACACTTTCAGATTCATTCTACAAAGTCAGATACTAGAGAATGGTACCTTAATAAACCTAGACACAGCAATGCTTAATGCAATATTAGCAAACTGAGCCCATAAACATACAAAATCAATTATACACTATTACTAGTAAATTTATAAAATAGGCATGCACTTTGAATAGACTTTTCATAATATAAGATCTTTGGATGGTTTAAAAGAATGTGAAAGAATGTTCAACAGCATTAATCATTATGGAAATGTAAATTAAAATTACAATGAAATATCATTTCACACTCTTTAGAATGATTACGATCATATAGACAGTCAAGACCAGGTGTTCTCAATGAGGCAGAGAAATCAGTGCACTTACACATTACTGGTGGGAATGTAAAGTGATGCAGTCATTTTGGAAAATAAGCTTTTTTTTTTACGATAAACATATACTTAGTATATGAACCAAGAACCTCTCCTATTTATCTTAAAATGTTGGAATTATATAACCTCACAAAGACTTTTCTATTTATCCTCATAGCAACATTATTCAAAATAGCTGAAATTAGAATCTTTCCGAAAGAATAATAACTGCTTAAATGATAAACAGATATGTATATAATGTAATACTTTTAAGAAATAAAAAGGAATAATATATGCTACAACATCCATAAACTTCAAAAATACTATGCTAAGAAGCAAGAGAATAAAAGTGTCTAATTTATGAATCAGTTTACATAAAATTCCTAGACAAAGCAAAACCATTTGGCATTTAGCAGAACTGGAGATGGGAACAGATTCTGGGGCTGGAAATGAGAATAGCAATCAGCTGCCACTGGCTATGAAGAAACAGTGGGGAATGATAAAAATGTGCTGGAATTCTGTCTGGATGATCACTGCACTACTCTTTTTCCTAAACAATATAGCTAAAATAGGTGAATTTTATGTTATATTATACTTCAGTAATGGAGAGGGAAAGGCAACCTACTCTAGTATTCTGGCCTGGAGAATTCCATGAACAGAGGAGCCTGGTAGGCTACAGTCCATGAGGTCACAAAGAATCAGACACGACTGAGTGACTATCACTCACTCACTGCTGCTGCTGCTGCTGCTAAGTCACTTCAGTCGTGTCTGACTCTTAGCAACCCCATGGACTGCCACCTACCAGGCTCCCCCGTCCATGGATTTTCCAGGCAAGAGTACTGGAGTGGGGTGCCATTGCCTTCTTCTCACTCACTCACTAATGCTTCAATAAAGTTGTTTTAAAAGGGCAATGTTTAAACATACACATGAACAAAAAATATACAATGGAAAAATCATAATTAGTATTCAGCATAATTCATTGAGTAAAAGAAATTAAAACCACAATAAGCAGGTTTACTCAGAATTGCCAAAACTTGGAGGCAACCAGATGCCCTTCAATAAATGAGTGAATAAACCGTGGGACAGCTAGATAATGGGATATTATTCAGTGTTAGAAAAAAATGAAGTACCAAGACATAAAAAGACATGGAGGAAATGTATATGAATACTACTAAGTAGAATAAGCCAATCTGAAGAGGCTACATTTAGGTGGATTCTAACTATACGATATCCCAGAAAAAGATGTGTGTCTATGTCTCTAAAACTATGGAAAAAGTAAAAACATCAGTGATTTCTAGGGCTTGGGAGTTGGGGAGAGGGATGAATAGGCAGAGTACAGACAAGTTTTAGAACAGTAAAAAATATCTTGCATGAAAAACCATAATAATGATAATGATAATGCATATCATTTTACTCATTATATGTTTGTCTAAACTCATAGAATATACAACAGCAAGGGGAGACTGTAACACAAATTATGAACTCTGGGTGATAATGACATGTCTAAAAATTCATTAATTATTATGAATGTACTACTTTGTTTGGGAACATTCATAACAGGGGAATTTGGAGGGGAGGAGAAGGCAACTGTCTATATTTTCTGGCCAATTTTGCTGTGAATCCAAACTACTCTTAAAAATTGTTATAGCTTAGTCATTTAGTCATGTCTAACTCTTTTTGCAACCACATGTATTGCAGCCCATCAGTCTCCTCTGTCCATGGGGATTTCCCAGGCAAGAATACTAGAGTGGGTTGCCATTTCCTTCTCCAGAGGATTTCCTGACCCAGGGATCAAACCCATGTCTCCTTTATTCCAAGCAGGTTCTTAACTGCTGAGCCACCAAGGAAGCCCACTCTAAAAAACAGTCTGTTAAAAAACACAATGTGATACTATTACACATTATTATTAGAGTGTCTACAATTTAAGAGTCTGACCATTTGAAATGTCGGTGCACATATGGAGGAACTGGAATTCTCATATGCTATTGGCAAGAATGTTCAGTTGTACAAGTACTTTGTTTTTTATTTATTTATTTTTTGACCTTTGATCTTTTATTTTTTACAGAGAGTTCTTAAAAAGTTCAGCAAAAACCTTGACCCAAGTATTCTACCTCTAGAGATTTATCTAAAAAAAATGAGAACACATGTCCATACAAAGAGTTGTCCACAGTGATCAAAATAGCCTTAATTTTATAGCCAAAAATTGAAACAATGTAAATGTTCATTATCATCAGATCAACATATAAAGAAATTATGTCATACCTAAACAATGAAATATAATATTCAGCAATAGAGAAAAACAATATTAATTCACACAATAGCATGGATGATAGTGAACAAGCAAAAATAAATAAATAAAGTGCATACGGTGTGATTCCATTTATACAAAATTCTAGAAAAAGCAAACTATGACAGAAAGTGTTATTAAAAAAAATGTCAAAGTGACAGAAAGTGATCAGTGGGTTGCCTGGGATGGGGGAGAGCACAAAGGGATGGAGAGCAGTATTATAGAAAGACAATCTGGGGGGTGCTGGAAATATTAATTACGTTACTTATGATAATGGCATTATGATTTGTACATATATTAAAAGTTATGAAACTGTATACTACAAATAGTGCAGTCTATTGTGTGTCAGATTGATAATATATTTTGCAGCCAAAGATGGAAAACCTCTACATGGTCAGCAAAAAAATGACCTGGAGCTGACTGTGGCTCAGATCATAAGCACCTTGTTGCAAAATTCAGGCTTCAGTTGAAGAAAGTAGGGAAAACCATTAGGTCATAAAGGCATAGTCTAAATTAAATCACTTATGATTATACAATGGAGGTGACACATAGACTCAAGGGATTACATCTGGTAGACAGAGTGGCTGAAGAACTATAGACAGAGGTTCATAACATTGTGCAGGAGGCAGGGATCAAAATCATCCCAAAGGAAAAGAAATGTAAGAAGACAAAGCAGTGGTCTGAAGAGGCTTTACAAACAGGTGAGGAAAGAAGAGAAGTGAAAGGCAAAGGAGAAAGACATACCCAACTGAATGCAGTGTCAGAGACTAGCAAGGAGAGATAAAAAAGACCTTCTTTAAGGAACAATGCAAACAAGTTGGAGAAAACAACAGAATGGGAAAGACTAGAAATTTCTTGAAGAAAATTGGAGATATCAAGGAAATATTTAATGCCAGAACAGGTACAATAAAGGACAGAAATAGGAAGGACCAAAGAGAAGCAGAAAAGATTAAGAAGAGGTGGCAAGAATACACAAAAGAACTGCACAAAAAAGGTCTTAATGTCCGACATAAACACGATGGTGTGGTCACTCACCTAGAGCCAGACAACCTGGAGTGTGAAGTCAAGTGGGCCTTAGGAAGCATTACGTATGAACAGAGCTAATGAAGGTGAAGGAATTACAGCTGCGCTATTTAAAATCCTAAAACATGATGCTGTGAAAGTATCACACTCAATACATCAGCAAATTTGGAAAACTCAGCAGTGGCCATAGGACTGGAAAAGGTCCATTTTCATTCCAATCCCAAAGAAGTGCAATACCAAAGAATGATCAAACTATGGGACAATTGCATTTATTCTACATGCTAGCTCAGTTGATAAAGAATCTGTCTGCAATGCAGGAGACCCCGGTTTGATTCCTGGGTTGAGAAGATCCACTGGAGAAGGGATAGGCTACCCACTCCAAAAATTCTTAGGCTTCCCTTGTGGCTCAGCTGGTAAAGAATCCACCTGCAAACCTGGGTTTGATCCCTGGGTTGGGAATATCCCCTGGAGAAGGGAAAGGCTACCCACTCCAGTATTCTGGGCTGAAGAATTCCATGGACTGTATAGTCCATGGGGTCACAAAGAGTCAGACATGATTGAGTGACTTTCATTTTCACTTTTCACTTCAGTAAGTTTATACTGAAAATCCTTCAAGCTGGACTTCAACAGTATATGAACTGAGAACTTCCATATGTATGAGCTGGGTTTAGAAAAGGCAGAGGAACCAGGGATCAAATTTCCAAGATTTGCTGGATCATAGGAAAGCAAAAGGAATTCCAGAAAAACTTCTACTTCTCCTCCATTAACTACATGAAAGCCTTTGCCTGTGTGGAACACAGCAAAAGTTCTCAAAGAAATGGAAATATCAGACAATCTTATGTATCTCCTGAGAAACCTGTATTCGAGTGAAAGAACAACAGTTAGAACCTTATATGGAACAAATGACTTGTCCAAAAGTGGGAAAGGAGTACCAAAAGGCTGTATTTTGGCACCCTGTTTATTTAACTTCTATGCATAGTACATCATGCAAAACGCCACGCTGGATGAATCACAAGCTGGAATCAAAATTGCAGGCAGAAATATCAAGCACGTCAGATATGCAGATGATATCATTCTAACGGCATAAAGTGAAGAGGAACTAAAAAGCCTCCTGATGAGGGTGAAAGACAAGAGCAAAAAAGCTGGCTTAAAGCTTAATATTCAAAGAACTAAGATCATGGCATCTGGTCCCAACATTTTATGGCAAATAGAAAAAAAGTAGAAGTAGTGACAGATTTTATTTTCTTGGGCTCCAAAATCACTGGAGATGGTGACTGCAGCCATGAGATTAAAAGATACATTCTCTTTGGAAGGAAAGCTGTGACAAACCTAGACAGTATATTAAAAAGGAAACACATCTGTCAATAAAGGTCCATATAGTGAAAGCTATGGTGTTTCCAGGAGTTATGTATGGATGTGAGAGGTGGATCATAAAGCAGGCTGAGTGCTAGAGAACTGATGCTTTTCAATTGTAGTTCTAGAGAAGACTCCTGAGAGCCCTTTGGACAGCAAGGAGATTAAACCTATCAATCCTAAAGGAAATCAGTCCTGAATATTCATTGGAAGGACTGATATGGAAGCCACAATACTTTGGCCACCTAATGAGAAGACCCAAATCCTTGGTAAAGACCTTGATGTTGGAAAAGATTGAAGGCAAAAGGAGAAGGGGGTGGCAGAGGATGAGATGGTTAGATAGCATCACCGGTTCACTATGTGAATCTGAGAAAACTCCAGGTGATATTGAAGGACAGGGAAATCCAGAGTGCTGCAGTCCATGGGCTTGCAAAGAGTGGGATATGACTTAGCAACTGAACAACAACAACAACCAAAAAAAACCACCGTGTATCAATCATATCCAATAAAGCTGTTAAAAATTATTGAAATAATTAATTTATATATCATTCACAAATTAATTCTTATTATTTTTATTGTAAATAGCTATGTGATATTGGCCTACTAATGAAGTTTAGAAACATTCTCCAACATCCAATTCAGCAGGTCAAGTACTTGAGAAGATAACAGTGTAATCTCAGGTAAAGTAATGCAATAAGAAGGGAATGATGGATTCTGCCATTTTTGTCCAAAATATTTTCAGGAATGCCATCAAGTTGAAAAGCAGAATTTCTCAATTACAGATGGTTGGTTGCTTCAGGGACCTAATTCACTGTTTTATTTCATTTTTCCCCAAATTAGGCCTCAATTAGTAAAAAAAAAAAAAAAATTAGCACTTTTGTCACTGCTAGTTTCTATTTACAGAGCAGTTGGTTTCTAAGGGACTTATAATATGTAGAGGTCATCACACTCAGAGAGAAATGGTATAGTAATGATTCCGTTTCAAAGAAATATTCTCATAAACCACAGCTTAAGCTTTATAAGCTCTTTTGACCTTCTTAATAATAATAGCTAACATTTACTGAATGCTTAATATGTGCAATATATTATCTTATTAAATCTATCCTCTGACCTCTTGAGATCCATATTATAAATATCACTTTACAGATGAGGACACAGAAGTTTAAAGAGGTCAAACAGCTTGCTCAATGGAGTAAGTAAGGAGCAAACTTCCCAACTCAAGTGTATCTAAGTTCAGAAATGAGCTCTCTATACTTTTTGTCTCCTTCTTAATCACAGGAAAATATGCATTGGGCATAGATGTGAAATTTAATAAATTATTATTATTTTATCATTGTAGATGTTAATGTGAAGCCCCTTGGTCACATGACTTACTTTATTCAATCACTATGTATCTCTGTGTACCTATAAGCAATATGTGATTTTGGAGATAATATAGTGATACTCAAGGTCACTACAACGTGTAGAATAATTTATCATTTGGTTCACTGCCTTCTCTGTTCTATGACAAAGGAATATTTTTATAATTTGAGGGTAAAAAATAAATAACTGTGAACAGAATTAGATTCTGTTTTGTAAGGCAATAATAAGTAATAACCTTCAAAGATCACCATCTCTAAATGATGAAGGAAGCTTTCTTCATGAGAAATTACTATTCTATCCGTATGCTTTCCCCTAACTTTTCTTCTTTCCTATCTCTTTCTCTGTAATTCTTTTTTCTTCTTTATGTGTCTGTACTCCTATGGCTCTCATCCTTTGGGTAAGAAGCGAGGCACCAATCTTTAAAATAACTTTACTTGGAGCATTTTCTGGCCAGGAAAAATAAATTTACTCTCCTTGACATTTTCTCTCAATTTTCCACACACTACCTAATTTACCAGTCAGTACTAAGTGTGCTCCTATTTACAGTGTGAGAGATATTTAAAAGGTGTTCTCATGAGGCTAGCCATCTACAATTTGGTCTGACCACTGTAAACTCCATTAGGCTTCACCTTCTATCCCACTTCTATCTCACAGACAGAACTCCTAGCCTATCTCCTACAGCTTCATTTTGCACAATACAAAGTTTTATTATTACCCCATACAACTTCACTGCCTTTCTTTTAATTTTTACTTCCTTTTCTGTTTCTTCACCCTTGACCATACTTATTTTCTTCCATTTCTTTTGATTCTAATATATCATTTATTAATATGTGTTTTTCATTCAACATTTTGTTTCCTATTCTTTATTTTAAAATTGAATGAATCAAATTTTTGATCACGTCTGACTTATATCCCTATTACTTGTTAAAAATTAGATAATTCTGAATTTTCATGTTGCTTTTCTCTCAAATAAGTTCAGTTCAGTTCCGTCGCTCAGTCATGTCCGACTCTGCGACCCCATGAATCGCAGCACGCCACGCCTCCCTGTTCATTACCATTTCTCGGAGTTCACTCAGACTCATGTCCATCGAGTCCGTGATGCCATCCAGCCATCTCATCCTCTGTCGTCCCCTTCTCCTCCTGTCCCCAATCCCTCCCAGCATCAGAGTCTTTTCCAATGAGTCAACTCTTCGCATGAGGTGGCCAAAGTATTGGAGTTTCAGCTTTAGCAGCAGTCCTTCCAAAGAACACAAAAGACTGATCTCTTTTAGAATGGACTGGATGGATCTCCTTGCAGTCCAAGGGATTCTCAAGAGTCTTCTCCAACACCACAGTTCAAAAGCATCAATTCTTCAGCGCTCAGCTGTCTTCACAGTTCAACATTCATATCCATACATGACCACCGGAAAAAACATAGCCTTGACTAGACGGATCTTTGTTGGCAAAGTAATGTCTCTGCTTTTCAATATGCTGTCAGGTTGGTCATAATTTTCCTTTCAAGGAGTAAGCGTCTTTTAATTTCATGGCTGCAGTCACCATCAGCAGTGATCTTGGAGCCCCCAAAAATAAAGTCTGACACTGTTTCCACTGTTTCCCCATCTATTTCCCATGAAGTGATGGGACCAGATGCCATGATCTTCGTTTTCTGAATGTTGAGCTTTAAGCCAACTTTTTCGCTCTCCTCTTTCACTTTCATCAAGAGGCTTTTTAGTTCCTCTTCACTTTCTGCCATAAGGGTGGTGTCATCTGCATATCTGAGGTTATTGATATTTCTCCCGGCAATCTTGATTCCAGCTTGTGTTTCTTCCAGTCCAGCGTTTCTCATGATGTACTCTGCATATAAGTTAAATAAGCAGGGTGACAATATACAGCCTTGACGCACTCCTTTTCCTATTTGGAACCAGTCTGTTGTTCCATGTCCAGTCCTAACTGTTGCTTCCTGACCTGCATACAGATTTCTCAAGAGGCAGGTTAGGTGGTCTGGTATTCCCATCTCTTTCAGAATTTTCCACAGTTTATTGTGATCCACACAGTCAAAGGCTTTGGCATAGTCGATAAAGCAGAAGTAGATGTTTTTCTGGAACTCTCTTGCTTTTTCCATGATCCAGCGGATGTTGGCAATTTGATCTCTGGTTCCTCTGCCTTTTCTAAAGCCAGCTTGAACATCAGGGAGTTCACGGTTCACGTATTGCTGAAGCCTGGCTTGGAGGATTTTGAGCATTACTTTACTAGCATGTGAGATGAGTGCAATTGTGCGGTAATTGGAGCATTCTTTTGCATTGCCTTTCTTTGGAATTGGAATGAAAACTGACCTTTTCCAGTCCTGTGGCCACTGCTGAGTTTTCCAAATTTGCTGGCATATTGAGTGCAGCACTTTCACAGCATCATCTTTCAGGATTTGAAACAGCTCAACTGGAATTCCATCACCTCCACTAGCTTTGTTCGTAGTGATGCTTTCTAAGGCCCACTTGACTTCACATTCCAAGATGTCTGGCTCTAGATTAGTGATCACATCATCATGATTATCTGGGTCGTGAAGATCTTTTTTGTACAGTTCTTCTGTGTATTCTTGCCACCTCTTCTTAATATCTTCTGCTTCTGTTAGGTCCATACCATTTCTGTCCTTTATCGAGCCCATCCTTGCATGAAATGTTCCCTTGGTATCTCTAATTTTCTTGAAGAGATCTCTAGTCTTTCCCATTCTGTTGTTTTCCTCTATTTCTTTGCATTGTTCACTGAAGAAGCCTTTCTTATCTCTTTTTGCTATTCTTTGGAACTCTGCATTCAGATGCTTATATCTTTCCTTTTCTCCTTTGCTTTTCACTTCTCTTCTTTTCACAGCTATTTGTAAGGCCTCCCCAGACAGTCATTTTGCTTTTTTGCAATTCTTTTCCAATAACAATTCTTCTAAAGCCACATCAGTGAAAGACTGGGAAGATTCTCCATTGGCCATATAATCTAGACATAACCATTTAATCAAGGAGTTCAACAAGTACATAGGTACCAAGAGTATGTCTTTGAAGGAACATATGTAATTGGTTGTTTAAATTCTTCTTTGTGGGTTAACTCAATTCCTCAAAGCAATAAATCAAGTCCTGAAATGTCCTTCAAAACGTTGGATAAAAGGAATAAAAGCAATACTTTAGTTCTCACTGCAATCACAGTTAGACAGTAAAATGTTGGATTTGTGGCCAGGCAAACTTTTGATTCTGTGGAATTCAGATCAAAATCAGCGCTTTCTGCTTTATGTCTGGCACCATTTAAATCAAAGCTTTGAGGCTTTTAGACCTTATAAAGGATGTATATCAAAGGATTAAAAAAAAAATCTGTGCAAATCAGATTGATATAGTCATTTTATAGGCATACACACCTACACAGCATCAAGATATAATGTGAAGCTGCTTGTTCTGGACTATCTATGAAGATATAACTATTTTCTTTCAAAATTAATAGTTAATAATTGTTTCCTAAGATCCATGCTTGAAACAAAGGAATTTATAATGAAAATTTAGAAGAAAATTGAAGTTGATCAGTTTCTATAAAGAGCAGTGATCATAAATTGACTTAAAAATTATCTTCAAAGTTCTATACACTTGATGAAGTTTATCCTTAGATTTAAATTATTATAGAAATTGATATTAAAATTATCTCTTAAAATTGTATAAATTACACATGTGACTTTGTTTAGCTTTTTCATTTAACTTATATTCATTGTCACGACCCATGTACTATAGAACCTGTCTCTTATACACATCTTCTCACCCAACAATACTCTGGAGGCTGTCTCTTATACACATCTTATATTCATTGTCACGACCCATGTACTATAGAACTGTGAATTTTTGAATAAATTATATTAAAATATTATGAACTGGAATCTTCAAAAATGATGTTATTTTATCATGCCCCAACAGGCAATCAGATTCAACTTATTTTACTTCCAAATAAGCCATCTTTTCTAGAAAGTAGGCACATATAAGTACAGTTCTCATTTATTTTCTATGAGATAGAAAAATATATTAATACAACCTGTGGAGATAAATATTCATAGTCATTTCATTGCCGTTAACTCTATCTTATACAAGTTCTAGGCAAACAATTTTCAGACAAAATAGGAAAAAACTCAATAATACTCACCTCAGAAGATTTAAATTTTGCAGAGCAGTTCCAGAGTTTTGAGAAAATAATTGTATAAACTAAAATAAAATTACTTTAAATATTACAAGTTGTATTTAATAACTTTGTTATATATCTGCCTTAAGACAGTATTTCTCTATCAGGCTTTTTTGTTCAATGACAGCATCAAATATATATTTACCAGGCACCTTGTTTCACTTGTGTATTATTCACATGTGTATTATGTTTCCTATTTGTTTCATCAGGTGTTGAACATATGCAGACAAAAAGTTGCCCTCTTACCATATAGTAGATAGTAGAAGAGGACTTCCCTGGTGACCCAGCGGTAAAGAATGTTTACGATGCAGAAGACATGGGTTCGATCCCTGGGTATGGGGAAATCCCCTGGAGAACAAAACGGCAACCCACTCCAATTTTCTTGCCTGGGTAATTCCATGGACAGAGTAGCCTGTCAGGCCATAGTCTGTGGGGTCTCAAAAGGCTTGCACAAGACTTAGCAACCAAACACAAGATAATAGAAGCTGACACTAGCCACCAGATCTGATATAAACTATTTTATTATTTAGTGACAAAGCAGTAGTTTGAATGTACTCAACACAATGTTCACACTGCTTTCCCATGTCTCACAAGTTTCATGAGTGGCACAGTGCCTGTGGTGGATATCTGTATACAAAGTAGGCTGTATTAATGGAAAACTTGCTAGATTCACCACTTTTATAGCAAACAAAACTGCCTGGTTTTTGTCCAGAGAGATGTTCCCTCACCCCTAATGGTTGCCATTGCAAACACAACCCTAAGAAAAGGCTTAAATAAAGAACATTCAAAGATTTCATTTTTTTTTTGAATACTCAGAAAGAATTTTAAAGACCCATAGCAGTTTACCATCCCAAAAGACTGTTTAAGAAAGAGTATACATGTTTAAAAGTTTCACATAGAAACAAGCAAGAAATCTTAAAAATGACATAAAAGCTTTATAAACCAAACAAATTAAACTCACAGAAATAAACAATACCATAAAGATGAACTAAATAGATAAACAGTGTCCTAGTCAAAAAGAAAAATAATAAACTGGAAGATCAGAAGAACCTAACCAGAATAAGCACAGAGATATAAAAAGATAGACATTTTGAAAGATATGTAAGAAAAAGAATACACAATAAGATCAAACATCTAATAGAACTCTAGAAATAGGCAAGAGAAATTTAGGTAAAGTAAGTATTTAAAAGATAATGGATAAGAAATTTCCAAATTGAACAAAAAACATCATATCCATATTTTTAAAAAAGTCCAAGGAATTTTTGGCAGATTAAATAAACTGCAATCTACATTTATACTTCAACATACTGAAATTATTAAAAGATAAAGGGGAAAATATCAAAATAGGTGAAAAGAGAAAGAAAAAGATTTCTTAAAAAGAAACTACATTAGGTTGGTATATTACATACTAGAATTAATTTTGACCAGTTCAGTTCAGTTCAGTTCAGTCACTCAGTCGTCCGACTCTTTGCGACCCCATGAATCACAGCACGCCAGGCCTCCCTGTCCATCACCAACTCCCGGAGTTCACTCAGACTCACGTTCATTGAGTCAGTGATGCCATCCAGCCATCTCATTCTTTGTCGTCTCCTTCTCCTCCTGCTCCCAATCCTTCCTAGCATCAGAGTCTTTTCCAATGAGTCAACTCTTCGCATGAGGTGGCCAAAGTACTGGAGTTTCAGCTTTAGCATCATTCCTTCCAAAGAAATCCCAGGGCTGATCTCCTTCAGAACTGGTTTGACCATTTAACAGCCAATAAAAGAAGTAATCCTCTAAAGTCAGGATATCTGATACTCTATGGACTTGTATAGAATATAGTGATGCTCCCATGGAGGGATTCATACCATGCACTAAACAACCTTCTTGAATCTGCTCTCTAATTTGGCTCTTCCTTTTCTCTCCATCTTGCTTTTTTTCTATTCTCTATTTCTCACAACCAAGAATCTTTTAAACTCTTGGCAGAGTCACTGCCAAGGTCAGTTCTTCTCCCCTAACATTCTAGCTTTCACTCTAATCTGGATGGTCAAAGCATATTTTCTGATCAAATAGGATGATATTCCTGAAACAAAATGTTCCATAAATGAATTCTGATTATTATTTTCCCCCTCACAACACACCAATGAATTTATAGTTAATTATTCAATTAATGCAAAGTTACTTCAAAGTTTCATCATTAAGAAAATATAGATTCTACAGGTATAAGTAGAGAGGCTCTAATGAGACTCAGGGCCTCATCATTTCATCCAATTTTCTTTCTGATTTCTTATTGCAGTAAATATCTTCACTTAATAGCCATTTTTTCTAAAGGTGACGAGCTTGAAGATTTTTACATGACTCCTGCCTCCCCCTCACTTTTCACATGCAATCAGCAACTAGGTCTAGCCAATTCCATCTTCTAAATATTCCTTAACTATGTCTTATTTCTTATGTTATTTCACCATAATTTCTCACCTGCAGTATATAACAGCATAACTTCATAATACCTGCCTTCAGAATAAGGCAAGCTATCTTTCCATAATGGTGCTAAGGAATCATTCTAAAATCCAAATGCATTCCTCTACTTGGGATATTCACTCTGTATATTATGTTTCTCTTAACTACCATCAAGTAACTATGAAAAAAAAGTCTGTAACAAACTACTCAAGCGTTAACTTAGAAAACACTGGCCATATCTTGCAAACCACAGATTTAGTATCATATCTTCATAGTGACATAGAACAGGGACACATTTTTCAGGGGCATATAAAACTTCACATATTCCTCAGACCTTATTTTCTCATATTGTCAGTAGTGGTGTAATTTTGTATATCTCTCAATAGATAAGGAGTTCTCCAATACCATGTATAACAAATATGTATTCAGTGATTAGAAATTGCCAGTGGGTATACTAAAACTATGCGGCTTCCCAGGTGGCGTTAGTGGTGAAGAACCTGCCTGTCAATGCAGGAGACTTAAGAGACAGGGGTTCAATCCCTGGGTTGGAAAAATACTCTGGAGGAGGGCATGGCAACCCATTCCAATATTCCTGTCTAGAGAATCCCATGGACAGAGAAGCCTGGCAGGCTACAGTCCATATGGTCGCACAGAGTCGGACATGACTGAAGTGACTCAGCACAGCACAGTTCATATGCTAAAACTATGCATGGGTTACCTCATTTAATCATCATAAACCCTTATAAAGTGGGAACTGTTACTATGAACATTTTGCAGATAAGGAAACTAAGGGTCACAGAGGTAAGTAGAAAGTTAGCTAGATGGTAATGAAGAAAAAACTCAAACTTAAACAAGGCAGCCCAAGAGATGATTTTCTTAACAACCTTACTCTTTGCTTTAGGGTTCAAGAACGATTCCTCTGCTTCTGTATCTGCTGTCTAATACAAGAATACTAATAGATATTTTGTATATATTCACTGAATGATTACGTGAATGAATGAATGATGAAGAGATGAATAATGAGTATTTTAATAGAGTGCTTTTCACTTCAATATAACAGATTTGCAATTAAAAATAAGATTTGGCCAGAGCTCAACCAAGAGTCTGCATTAAAATACTAATAAAATTGTATTTGTGTCAAACTTTTGTAAAAGGAAAAACAACACATATTTTGAAAATATAAATTTGAGAGGATTGTCTTATGGATTATAAAGATTTAAATGACAGGTGTTTTGTGAACAAATATATAAGATTCTGCTTTATGCTTAGATTTAAAATATAGCTATGTACAAAATGAGCCTGCAAAATTCACTTTGCTTCCCTCCTGCCCCAAATATTTGGCAATTTTAGAGATGGTGACCATGAGCATCCTAAAATAATACATCACCATATTCCTCATCTGTAAAATGAGGACAATGGCTACACAGTCTAAAAGGTACCTTCTAGTTCCATCATTTATAATCTTCTGACTTAATTTATATCATATGTTTTACTAATGCACAGCATGTTTTCTTTTAGTTCCAGACTAATTTATTTTTTCTCTAAGTCTGTAAACTAATTGTGCTAATTGTCATTCCTAACCTATAGACCAATTATAAGAAAAAAAAAAAAACTCCAGTGGGGATATTGCAAAGAATCCACAATTTGAAGAGAGGAGAGTAGGAGACCTGCTGTGAATGGATTGAAACAGCTGTTTCAAGAACCCTAAGCATCTGAGGAAGTCATCCAGAGAAAGGCCATCCACTGCGCTTTGATCTCTCCACTGAAGCACTGCCTGTCCATATGCTTGGTGAAAGCCCAGCCTGTTAGACCCATGCCTAGGGCTAGTTTTCCCCTTGTTTCTGTCCAGGAAATGGCACCAAAGTGTTTCTAAAGCAGAAATGAAAGAAAAGTTCATTATGGTACAGCTCTGAATGAAACTGAGGTTAGACGATATTACATTAATTGGACTGAATAAATCAACATGTACTTTATAAATGAATAAAGGGGAAAATTAAACAAGAATAAAAGGGTAATATTTTGAAACATGTTTGTAGAACTAGATGTTTTTTTAAATGGTTCTCCAATATTTTCTCTTTAATCCACACGAGTCCTCTGAGTATACTCATAATTACTTCCATTTTATAGATGAAGAAACGATTTTCAGATAGCTGCTTAGGAGCCTGTATTTAGTAAATGTGGGGTTTGGACTCAAATTTAAATCTCCTGTTACAAATTCCATCACTACACATCAACCCAAAAGAGAGGATATTCTCAAGGCATATTTAACTTCCAACAATAAACTGTATACCTATTTTAATGGCAAACTTTTATGGAATGGAAAATAATTTGCATGAGTTGCTATTTAAGAGAATTTTGTGAAGCTTATCTTTACAAGAACACAAATTATTCTTACAGAATATTCAATTTATTATCATATTCTTTATTGGTGAAAACAGTTAATTAAGAATATGAGTGAGCAATGATGATGGACTCTAATCAAACATTATTTGATTATACAAAAATAATATTTAAAGTATCTTTAAATACTTATAGCAAATCTTTCTTCATGAGCCATGTGAAAAGTTTAGGATATCATTCTGTCAGGATCAAATGATCTTTGATGCTTATGTTTGTCAGAAACCACTAATTGTTTACCTCACCTAGTTGCCTTCTCTTGTTTATTAAAAGTACCTCAAAAAACTAAAAGCATTTCCAGGACTTTCCATACATATGACCAAGGAAAGAAGTTCTTAAAGAATGAAAAACTCACTGGAATGTACATTTTGCCTTCTATCTTTTCCTTTCTTCCTGAATGGAAGATAGGCATGTTGCTAGAAATGGAGCTGCCAGTTTGGGGCTATGAAGAGACATGTATGATAAACACAGTCTGCTAAGGATGGTTAAGAAAAGAAAAAGGAACTTAGCTATTGTAATGGATTACAAAGTCACTGAACCAGTGCTGGGTATGATACAAATAAACTGGTATTTATTATTTGAGTTATCAGTTACACGCAGCTGAACATGATACTTGATACATTTACCCTGAGTCAATCACTATATCCAGGGAGAATGATGGGAACTGACTGGTTTATGTCTGGTCTAAGGACTCTCACCTCACTAATTTCTATCTAGTTAGATATATTTTTAAATCAGGCTAATAACGTCCTACATCACAAAACCATATAGATGCTATAAAATGGGAAAAATCTGGCTCCAATTAGAAGGGAAAGAAGAAATAATGAATGACAACTGGTCCCTCACAAATGTCCACTATATTTATTCACTATAATTTATTTAACTAGTCTCCCACTTGGGGATAGCAGACTGTTTCTATTTTGTTGTTATCATAAGGAATGTCTTGTTAAATTCCTTTTCAGACAAATCATTGTTAAGAGTTTGTGTGTGTATGTGTGCATTCAATAGAAAGAGAATTACTGGCACAGATCTTACTAAATTTTCATATAATCCTTAATATATTTTGCTAAATTGATTTTCATAATGTTTATTACAACTTAAGTTTCCACCCAAGTGTATAAAATAATGCTCAGAGGTACCAGCATCATTTATTTCTGCTACTATATGTATATATTTTGCTTAGTTGCATATGTAAAAATTATCTTACATATTGATTTCAATTTCTTTGATTTAAATACATATTTTTAGTTTTTTC
>SJYT01025726.1:0-46056 GCA_006410635.1 Cephalophus harveyi
GATGCTGTGTTACCCTCTGTGTGTATTAATCCACTGAACAGCCAAAGAAATAAGCAAGGAGGTAAGAGTTGCCCCAGGAAGCTTACCTGGTGTCTCAGATGGCAAAGAATCTACCTGTAGTGCAGAAGACTGGGGTTCAAGCCCTGGATTTGGAAGGTCCCCTGGAGAAGGGAAAAGCTACCCACTCCATGTTGGTACCAGTCCAGCTTTTTAGGTCCATTTAAATTCCCATTAAAGGATTTTGATCTCTTCTCTTGAAAAGGCATTGTTTCAAACGACCTATCAGTAATCACAAATTGGAACAGGTTAGTTCAAGAAATGCTAGTATGTGGGAAAACCACGGCATGGAAGGTATTCCTAGGACAAATTTTTCATATTTGAATAAGCCTTGTCAGACACGGAGTATAAGACACATTGCATAAGTGTCACTGTTAAGGAGAGGAGAAGAATAGAGTAGTGTCTAGAGGGAAATTTGGAGAAGGCACTGGCACCCCACTCCAGTACTCTTGCCTGGAAAATCCCATGGACAGAGGAGCCTGGTAGGCTCCAGTCCGTGAGATCACTAAGAGTTGGACACTACAGAATGACTTCACTCACTTTTCACTTTCCTGCATTAGAGAAGGAAATGGCAACCCACTCCAGTGTTCTTGCCTGGAGAATCCCAGGAAAGGTGGAGTCTGGTGGGCTGCCATCTATGGGGATGCACAGAGTTGGACACGACTGAAACAACGTGGCAGCAGCAGCAGTAGCAGTGGAGGGAGATTAGAGCGTGTATATGTATTTTTAGAAACTGTACAAAATAAGGTTTATCACTTTAAAGAATATTTAGAAAAACCAGAGAAAGGAAGAAGAGAAAAATTTAGATCCAATTTAGAGAGGAAATAGCTTACAGAATAAGAACCCTGAAGAATCCTCTTAATGATAGAGTGTGGGACCCCTAGATAGCTTGATTCAAACAGGGAAAGAAACTAGGAACTCACAGAAAATGGACAGGAAGATATCTGAGACCAAAAGTTTGTCAATGACTTTCTTAATGGCATGAAGGAAATAATATTTGAGGTTTTCTTTAGAATTTGAACATAAGTGATGCTTTGAATCTTCTATCCCCTCAGAAATATGTGGGCTTAAGGAAGGTGATGATTACAGCTGAATATCAGAGGATCCTTCTGTTGCTCCGGGAGGAGGAGCAAATACATCTGGAGGCCCTGGATAGAGAAGGCAAGGAGATTTGTCAATAACTCAAGGAAAGTGTGTTCAGAATGACTCAGTACAGAGAAAGTCTGAAAGAAATGTACAGAGAGCTGACCGAGATATGCCACAAGCCAGACACGGAGCTGCTCCAGGTGAGAAAGGAGGGTCCGTCCTCAGAGAGAGAAACACTCTTCTGGACGAGCTGCTGTGACACTGAAATGTTACCTATCCAGACAGATGGTAACAAAATCAGCAAAATTCTGTGACCAGGGGAAAATTAATTTTCTCGGCATAAGTCTCACTATACATCCCCCTAAACCCTTGAAGAGGAACTAAAAAGCCTCTTGATGAAAGTGAAAGAGGAGAGTGAAAAAGTTGGTCTAAAGCTCAACATTGAGAAAACGAAGATCATGGCATCTGGTCCCATCACTTCATGGGAAATAGATGCGGAAATAGTGGAAACAGTGTCAGACTTTATTTTGGGGGGCTCCAAAATCACTGCAGATGGTGACTGCAGCCATGAAATTAAAAGACGCTTNGATCATGGCACCCGGTCCCATCACTTCATGGGAAATAGATGGGGAAACAGTGGAAACAGTGTCAGACTTTATTTTGGGGGGCTCCAAAATCACTGCAGATGGTGACTGCAGCCATGAAATTAGAAGACGCTTACTCCTTGGAAGAAATGTTATGACCAACCTAGATAGTATATTCAAAAGCAGAGACATTACTTTGCCGACTAAGGTCCGTCTAGTCAAGGCTATGGTTTTTCCTGTGGTCATGTATGGATGTGAGAGTTGGACTGTGAAGAAGGCTGAGCACTGAAGAATTGATGCTTTTGAACTGTGGTGTTGGAGAAGACTTTTGAGAGTCCCTTGGACTGCAAGGAGATCCAACCAGTCCATTCTGAAGGAGATCAACCCTGGGATTTCTTTGGAAGGAATGATGCTATAGCTGAAACTCCAGTACTTTGGCCACCTCATGCGAAGAGTTGACTCATTGGAAAAGACTGATGCTGGGAGAGATTAGGGGCAGGAGGAGAAGGGGACGACCGAGGATGAGATGGCTGGATGGCATCATGGACTCGATGGACGTGAGTCTGAGTGAACTCCGAGAGATGATGATGAACAGGGAGGCCTGGCGTGCTGCAATTCATGGGGTCACAAAGAGTCGGACACGACTGAGCGACTGAACTGAACTGATGTTAAATAAAATGGTATTTAGTATAGAAACCTGTGCACATAGTAATAAATAACAAAGATTTAAACAAATGCAATATTATTTAAAAATTAAAAAATGCAATATTATTTAATATCATACTGGTCCTTTCATTAGTGATTCTAATAATTTTTACTTCTAATATTTACCTCTCTGTTGACCTTTCTGATTTTTTACTTTCCCATTCTCACAATGTATGATTAAATCAATAGTGAGTGTTTAAATTGATATAATTTTATAGATATCTGCTACTGAACCAAATAGCGTATATATTGTATCATACATTATTGTATATGTAATACATATATGCAGTTTTTCTTTTACATTTTAGTATTGAGATTTAATAGTTGAACTGTTCTGTGTTTGCTTAATATTCTGTGAACAGTGTGCTTTATTTGCCCAAATGTTCCAACAGATTTCTAGAATATTGCCAGAATAATTTTAAAGGCTTAAATTCATCAAGTAATTTATCAGTTATATTTTTTTCCTGCACATATGTTCTCAGACCCCTTGGCACTCTTATTCCCAAAAGAATGCTTGCTCCCTAAGCCAGAATGCTATTCATTTTGTTCCTCTCCTGGGTTGGAGTTCAGGCAGATATCTAGAGGCAGGGCCAGATTCATTCACAGGCAACTTATGCAGAACCTTATGTCTTTTCCTTTTTCAAAAACGACTTCATTTTTTAAAAAATTAGTCTCCTAATGCTTCTTTAACTGCAAATAGAAATTAAACTTTTAAAATAAGCATCTTTATTTCTTATTCTAGTTTATTTATATAAGCCTTCCGGTTGTCCCTGAATTGTTAAGGCGTTTCTGCACTGTTGTTGAATCTTTGTTGCTGTTACTGCCAAGCGTGATATCAGTTCAGTTCAGTCACTCAGTCGTGTCTGACTGTCTGTGACCCCATGGACTGAAGCAAGCCAGGCCTCCCTTTCCTTCACCAACTCTCGGAGTTTATTCAAACTCATCCATTGAGTTGGTGATGCCATCCAACCATCTCATCCTTTGTCATCCCCTTTTCCTCCTGCCATAAACTTTCCCAGCATCAGAGTCTTAATTTCATCCTTAATTGTAATATTTTGAATGTTTTCTTTCTCACTGACATTTTTTAGAATTTTCTCTGTATTCTTGATTTTATTTTTATACATATTTTATTTTTTTCTTCTCTAGTACTCGATAGGCCTTTGTGTTTATAGATGTTTTAGTTGCAGAAAATTTTCTTTGCAAATTTTTCCTGCAGCTTAGTTGCAGAAAGCATACCTTTGAAATGTTCTTCTCTTTGATTTCATCCTTCTGTTAATTATCCTATAGGTTGGCCTTTGGATTTTCTAGACTATTGCCTCTATTTTTTGTGTGTGTGTGTCTTTTCCTCCTATTTTCCGTAGACTGTTTCATCATCCTATTTTAATTTCTTACTGATTTCCTCATGTGCATAGTCAATGCTTTTACCGAATTTGTGATTCTAGTTATATTTTAATTTGTAAGAGCTCTTTATTGCTGAATTTTTTTTACAGTGACATGTTCTTATTTTAGTCACTATCAGAACTATCAGAGTTATTAATTATGCTTTTTTTGCATGAAGTTGTTTTCCTTTTTTCTCTGGGTTCATTTTTATGTTTGCTCTGTTTTTCTTCTTTCTTTCACATGATAAGCTTCCTCAAATGGTTCCTAATTTTAGATGCCTGTTCATATTTAAGAGTAAGACAGAAGAAAGCTGATTAAACTCAGTGTTTATAGTCAAGTTTGCTGATATCTGGGTCTTTTCTCTTTGGTCACACTTCTTCCTTAGAAAGTACACAACTTGTCAGTCATGCATAATTTGTAAAGCCCAATGAAAAATGGAAATGCAGAGTTCCTTATTGAAAAATTAAGAATCTGTAGATCCTAAAACTAAAAGTTTGGTCCTTCTAAGTCATGATTTTATGAGGCTGCAGAAGTTGCATACCCATGAAGCTGGCCCTGTGTTAAATAAATATTTGCATGACCCCCAGTGTTCTGGGGAGAAGGCAATGACACCCCACTCCAGTACTCTTGCCTGGAAAATCCCATGGATGGAGGAGCCTGGTAGGCTGCAGTCCATGGGGTCATGAAGAGTTGGACACGACTGAACGGCTTCACTTTCACTTTTCACTGGAGAAGGAAAATGGCACTGGAGAAGGAAATGGCAACCCACTCCAGTGTTCTGGCCTAGAGAATTCCAGGGACGGGGGAGCCTGGTGGGCTGCCATCTCTGGGGTCGCACAGAGTTGGACACGACTGAAGCGACTTAGCAGCAGTGTTCTGGGAACTGCAGTTCTTTGCAGTGAACTTATCTTGGCAATTTAGATATTCAGATAATCCCCCACTTTTCACCCCCTGTGCCTTACTTATATCCTCTGCTTGGCCTTTGTTCTCCACTTTAAAGGCCGTCTCTCATTCCTACTGAGAGTAGGGACTATGTTACCTAGGGGTGGAGTGTTGTATGTTCTAACAGAATGGCAAGAGGCTGACACAAAAGCCTCTCTACACAGGCTTTTAACTCATCACCCCCTACTTTCGGCCTACATCTAACATCTTCATTCTGGAACCTTTTTGTTCCAAGTCCCATGAATATTTTTACTTTTTCATTTCTTCCTTTTAAAGACATAGTAGTAGTTTTTCCATTCTCCTCATTTAAAATCCATCTTATTCTTTTATCTCATTTCACTCTTCCAAAGATTTGTTGGAATCTCCTGTTTTTTGGTTGTCTTCTCTTCAAATTTCTGTGATTTTATACCTCATTTTGTTCCATTGTGTCATTTGTTGTGGTATGGTATAGAATAGGAGATCCATTGTATGTCCTATCTGCCATAAGGAAAGAGCAGTCTTTAGAATACTATTTTAAAATATAAAGTAAATAATAAAAAAGGAAATTTCTTACCTTGTTTGTAATCCATTTGAGAGGAATATGAGACATACTAAGTAATATATATAATCTATATAAATGGTATATTATCAGTTCAGTTCAGTTGCTCAGTCATGTCTGGCTCTTTGCGACCCCATGAACCATAGCATGCCAGGCCTCCCTGTCTATCACCAACTACTAGAGTTTACCCAAACTTATGTCCATTGAGTTGGTGATGCCATCCAACCATCTCATCCTCTGTTGTCCCCTTCTCCTCCTGCCTCAATCTTTCCCAGCATCAGGTCTTTTCCTATGAGTCAGCTCTTCACATCAAGGCCAAAGTATTGGAGTTTCAGCTTCAACATCAGCCCTTCCAGTGAACACCCAAGACTGATCTCCTTTAGGATGGACTGGTTGGATCTCCTTGCAGTCCAAGGGAATCTCAAGAGTCTCCTCCAACACCACAGTTCAAAAGTCATCAATTCTTTGGTGCTCAGCTTTCTTTATAGTCCAACTCTTACATCCATACATGACTACTGGAAAAACCATAGCCTTGAGGAGACAGACCTTTATTGGTAAAGTAATCTCTGTGTTTTTAATATGCTGTCTAAGTTGGTCATACCTTTCCTTCCAAGGAGCAAGCGTCTTTTAATTTCATGGCTGTAGTCACCATATGCAGTGATTTTGGAGCCCCCAAAATTAAAGTCTGATACTGTTTCCACTGTTTCCCCATCTATTTGCCATTATGTGATAGGACCGGACTCCATGATCTTAGTTTTCCGAATGTTGAGTTTTAAGCCAACTTTTTCACTCTTGTCTTTCACTTTCATCAATAGGCTCCTAAGTTCTTCTTCACTTTCTGCCATAAGGGTGGTGTCATCTGCATAACTGAGGTTATTGATATTTCTCCCAGCAATCTTGATTCCAGCTTGTTCTTCATCCAGCCCTGTGTTTCTCACGATATACTCTTCATATAAGTATATATGATATACATATATATAATTAATTGTTATATTAAATATAAATCTTTAACTATCTCTCAAAAAATAGGCAGTTCTGCCTCAGATTTCACACAGAATTAATCTTGTCTCCTCTTAGTGAAAGAAGTGAATTGGCAAAATTTTAGAGGTCCTTCAGCTAATTAATGTAGCTTCCTAATTTTTGCCACTCATTAAAGATACACTGATTTTGTGGCTAATGAGAAAATGAAGTGCAACCAAAACTTCTGTCAAACTGAAGCATTAAAGAGAACAAGAGTCAGGAAAAATGTTTAACATGGACACTATCATGTTAATAACATGGTATTGTTAAACATGGATATTCCCCTTTTTGCTAGCTTGCTTCTCTAAATCTCAATAAGCTCAGTTTTATTCTTCTTTTACACATATAAATAGTTTATTCCTGATATCTTAACATATATTGCTATAAAGAGACTTCATTCTTTAAAATGTCTACCTTGGAACCTTTATTTTATTCCCATTAGATTCTGTAATATATCTCAATCAAAGATTTCTTGAAAACATACCACCTAGAAAGTAAATGTGAAAGATAAATCACTCAGTCGTGTCTGACTGTTTGTGACTCTATGGACTGTAGCCCACCAGGCCTCTCCATCCATGGGGTTTTTCAGGCAAGGGTACTGGAGTGGGTTGCCATTTCCTTCTCCAGGGAATCTTCCCCACCCAGGGATCGAACCCAGGTCTCCCGCATTGCAGGCAGATCCTTTACCCTCTGAGCCCCCAGGGAAGCCCATACCACATAGAACTTTTCATTTAAAACTCAGGAATGAAAGAGGGCACTGAGTGCATGCCATTCCATATCCTATTGGATGGGAAGAAGGCTGGTAATCGTAAAGTAAAATGTCATTCATGGGTCTCTTGAGTTAAAAATTTCCTTGGCGTGAAGGAAGCAGGTTACTATGTGGTAATACTGTGCTGTGCTCAGTAGGGTCAGTTGGGTCTCACTCTGCAACCTTATGGACCATAGCCTACCAGGCTCCTCTATCCACAGGATTCTCTGGGTAAGAATACTGAAGTCAGTTGCCATGCCCTTCTTCAGGGCAGCCCTTCTTCCTGACCCAGGGCTCGAAACTGTGCCTCTTGTGTCTTCTGCACTGCAGGCAGATTCTTTAGCCACTGAGCCACCTGGGGAAACCCATACCACCTTGTTTCAAGCTTCCTCATGGAACCAGGAGAAATATATTATCCTAGGTGTAGCATGGCTTTCTTTCACTACCATTCTACTAATACATTTTTTCCAAATATTCCAAATCATCCTGAACCAATAATAGGCATTTGTTTAATGAACAAGCTACAGTATTACATTCATGATCTCTTTTGATATTAGCAAAAGGATACAGTAGCGATCAAGTTAACCAAGAGTAGTATCAGAAGGACTTGGGCCTTGAGTCTTAGTTTGCCAGTTAATAGCCAAGAAAGTTTGAGTAAGGTACAAAGCCTATGACAAAAATTTTCAGCATTTTATTCATATTGGAATTGTCTAGTTTAAAATATATACTCATAATTAGCACTCAGTTCAGTTCAGTTCAGTCACTCAGTCGTGTCCAACTCTTTGCGACCCCATGAATCGCAGCACGCCAGGCCTCCCTGTCCATCACCAACTCCTGGAGTTCACCCAGACTCACGTCCATCGAGTCATTGATGCCATCCAGCCATCTCATCCTCTGTCATCCCCTTCTGCTCCTGCCCCCAATCCCTCCCAGCATCAGAGTCTTTTCAAATGAGTCAACTCTTTGCATGAGGTGTCCAAAGTACTGGAGTTTCAGCTTTAGCATCATTCCTTCCAAAGTAATCCCAGGGCTGATCTCCTTCAGAATGGACTGGTTGGATCTCCTTGCAGTCCAAGGGACTCTCAACAGTCTTCTCCAACACCACAGTTCAAAAGCATCAATTCTTCGGCAATCAGCCTTCTTCACAGTCCAACTCTCACATCCATACATGACCACAGGAAAAACCATAGCCTTGACTAGATGGACCTTAGTTGACAAAGTAATGTCTCTGCTTTTGAATATACTATCTAGGTTGGTCATAACTTTTCTTCCAAGGAGTAAGCGTCTTCTAATTTCATGGCTGCAGTCACCATCTGCAGTGATTTTGGAGCCCCCCAAAATAAAGTCTGACACTGTTTCCACTGTTTCCCCATCTATTTCCCACTCAGTTCAGGTCAAATAAATCTTAACCTATAGAGTTGAAGTCTGACTGTACAGAGCTCCCTGACATTCAGCAAGGTTGGAGGACTGTTGCCTTTAAGCCTCATTTTCCCTGTCTTTCAAATGGGTGTAATAATAGCACCAGTATTGTAGGGTTATTTTAAGAATTAAATGAAGAAAATGCATGTAAGGAACATAGCACTATGCCTGGAACATTATAAATAATTCATACCTCCCACTTCCTGGCTGAACTATAAATACAATTAAAGAAGAGATTGTATACTTCTTGTTCAACTGTTTCATGCATGGCACATAGAAAGGACTTTTTGTTATTTCAATGAATCACTTGCACTATCTTTGAGAAGGGGAGTGAGACATTGGCATAGTATTATTGACTTCTGCTCAGCCATAGAAACGCTTAGAAAAGAAACAATATAAAAACAGTTTTGACTAGGCTCTTCTGTAGAATCATTTTTTCCCTAAATGGTTACCCCAAGTTATTAACTTTTTCAGGCTGAAGCACTGCTTAATCCTAACATATACTTGTGACTGTCATTCATTGCAATTTTAGAACTTTCTTAAAAAAATCTTCCCCTCCTTTCCTTTCTCCTTCCCTCCCTCTTACCCTTCTCATGTTCCCTTCCCTCTTTTCTTTTTCTTCTCCAGCCTTTTTCCTCTCCTCTTTCTCTCCCTTTCCATTCTCATCCTCTCACCCCACATCTCTCTATCACTGTCATGGAAAATCTGTCTGAAAAGGTTTAGTTCCAGGATAGATTTCTCGACCTTGCCTGGCAGCAGCCCATCTCCTCTGCTCACCTACCACAGACAGTGGCTGTGAATTTGTCTTCTGAGCAGCAGTACCTCTCTTTTGTGTATTTCAGTGCTGCTGCTGCTGCTAAGTCGCTTCAGTCATGTCTGACTCTGTGCAACTCCATAGACGGCAGCCCACCAGGCTCCCCCGTCCCTGGGATTCTCCAGGCAAGAACACTGGAGTGGGTTGCCATTTCCTTCTCCAATGTATGAAAGTGAAAAGTGAAAGTGAAGTCGCTCAGTAAGTGTCCGACTCTTCGTGACCTCATGGACTGCAGCCTACCAGGCTCCTCCATCCATGGGAGTTTCCAGGCAGGAGTACTGGAGTAGGGTGCCATTGCCTTCTCTCGTATTTCATTGCTACCTATCAATAATGGACTCCCCAGCCTTGCAGATGACCAAAATACAGGTGGTTCACCAGCATTCACATTTTCCCCCCCATAGAGCCATTTTTAACACGTTCATTAAATAATTTTTATGCATTCATATCACAGATACATTTTGCTCATTATCATGTGTCAGGACTTTTGTTGATCCTAAACAGAAGAGACTACATATACCTGACCTCAGACAAGGGCACAAGTTTGAGGTAAGTTTAACAAATAAGCAGATTATTGTTGTATAGTGTGGTATATGCTGCAGGGGAAATATCAAGTGCCCTCCCCAAACACTATGGAATGCACATGGCAAGGGTCTTCACTCAGTACTGGCTCATACTATCTGGGTTGTGTTTTAAAGAAGGATGGTGAAGGGTGGGGTGCTGGGGTCCAGCCCCAGCAGAGTCCAGGGATACCCTCAGAATGAACAGCATTGGCAAAAGAATGAAATGGGGAGACCGAGGCCCGTAACTTTATTTTCAAAAAAAGCTTTTTTATCCTGACTTATACATAGAGGAAAATGAAAGATGCAAGGTCATTCAGAGTCAGCTCAAACATTCCAGCAGTTTTGCCTTTATCGAAACCAGGATTTTTTTCTGCATACCTTTCCCATAAACAAGGGTCCTATGTTGTGTACATTATCTTCTGCTCTTGAAGGCCTGTTGACATTTTATGACCCTTTTTTGATACAGGTTGATCAACCAGAAAACTTGTTTTCCCTTGAAGTGTCTTTTTTTTTTTTTTTTTTTTATACCTCTAATCTGTGTCAGCCTCAGAAAGTACTAAACAGAGTTACATTCTCATGGAGCAAAGGTGCAGTGGGTTACAACAAAAAAAGAACTTATTAGCTCAAAGGTTTGATGTGGTTAATATCAAGTCTACTACTTGTTTTTCTTACATTTCAACTATATTAACTAATGCACTCCCAGGCACACAATGGATAAGGGATATGGGAACTTGGCAACAAGCATTGGCTCAACAATGAAACCCTTCACCAGTATTATTTTAATAAAACTTTTTTTACCCTCAAAGGGCTCTATATTTTTAGAATGTTTAGGCTTCCTGTGTCATGGTTGGGATGTTGTGAACAGGCATATGCATAGTTGCAAGAGTCTGGATAAACCTGCCAAGCAAGCTAGAATGCTAACAAAGGGATTTGAATTGAAATGCTCCTTTCATGCCGAGGAGACTTATCAACTAGAGCCCTAAGTTGATTTTCTCCAGAGAAAGGTGGTCGGGGATAGCCCCCTGTTAATGTCAGAAGAGTTGGTGAAAGGCATAATATAGTAAACAATAGACAGACAGATTTTGGTTTGAGGTATATGCTCAAGCAGGTCCAGAGAGTCCCTCGAGTCCTGATCCACCTTGCCTGTCAGGTCTCCTCTGCATGACCTTGTCATGGGCAGAATCTCCCGTGCTGGCTCCCAGCAGTGGGGCAAGTGTCAGGGGGCTGAGATGTGGTGAGCCATTTGAGAGTGTGAAGAGACTGGTGAGAAATGAGACTGGAGAAGTTAGGGGAAGTCAGGGAGCTTGGACTTTATCCTTGGGGCACCAGGTAACTCTTAAAAATTCTTCAATAATTTGGATAATGCATGACAGAATATCCTTGAAAAGTCAGAGTCCCCTGTCAGTGTGAGAGAAAGTCAGAAGGGCAGCTGAAAACATGCAAAGAAAATGCAGAGAAATAGGTATAATATTATAGTTTTTAAACCAACCCAAAATAATCACATCTTTAATATTCATTATAATTGTGAAAATTACTGAGCACCTACTATATGCCAGATATTTTTCTAAAAACTATACACATAGTGACCACCAAATAAGGTAGATTCTATTATAGCTAACTTGTGCCACCTGAGGTCAAAGCTCCCCTCCACCATTTATTTGTTGTATGACTTTGGACAAATCACTTGATATACATAATCAGCTTCACATATTTGATACTTTTGTGGGGCAGTCCAGGGTTTCTTCAACACATGCTTCCTTCTTTTTATTTCCAGGGGATTTTAAGAAGACAGTGAGAAGAGGTAGTAAATAATAGCAAGAGAAATAGATGATCAAAACTGAGTGAAGTCAAACTCTATAGCTCCATCAAAGAAACAAACATCAAATAAAAAATAGAGGAAATAAATTATCTGTGAATAGGAACTCTGGAATCTGTAGCAGGTTAAGAAGTAGAATGGCATAGGCTGGAGGGAAACTGTGTAGGCAGATTCCCTGATACCCTTTGGTGGAAGGGGGGCTTCATTTGAATCATAAAGCAACTTCATAGAAAATGCATGTGTCTCTTTGGAATCCAGTCTTTATTGCTTCTCAACTGTGTGACAGTGGGCAGATGACTCCCTTTGCCTTAGTTTCCTAGATAAATAATAGGATTAAAACCATAAGACACTGTGAAGATTCAGTTCAGTTCAGTTGTTCAGTCGTGTCTGACTCTTTGCGACCCCATGGTCTGCAGCATGTCAGGCCTCCCTGTCCATCACCAACTCCCAGAGTCCACCCAAACCCATGTCCATTGAGTTGGTGAGGCCATCCAACCATCTCATCCTCTTTCATCCCCTTCTCTTCCTGCCTTCAATCTTTCCTAGCATCAAGGTCTTTTCAAATGAGTAAGCTCTTTGCATCAGGTGGCCAAAGTATTGGAATTTCAACATCAGTCCTTCCAGTGAACACTCAGGACTGATCTCCTTTAGGATGGACTGGGTGAAGTTTAAATAAGTTAAAATAAAATACTTAAGTACTGTTGGCACACAATATACTATATGTGTTTATTATTATGATGGTGACATCCTCTGGGTTTAATACATTGTTTAATAGTAAGTTGCACATAATTCTTATTAAGGTTTTAAAACTGTAAGGCCATAGCAAGAGTTAACTGTCTTTGCTTCCTGAACAGTGCCTATTGTCTGCCTTGCTAGAATTAAAGTATATTTTTAATGATGGTCAAGGAGAGTTTCTAAACTTTTTGTGAATAGTGCTCAGGAGAGGGAGTTTGCCAGAACAAGTAGCAATTGCAATGGACATCCCTTCTTGTGGAAGATGGGAGTCATTTCCAGCAGACCCACTTGGGGAAAATAATGTCAAAAATGGATGTTTCATGCACAGCACAGGAAGTTAGGTTCATAGTGTTAGAAATGAGCTTCATGTCAAAATAGTGAAGAAATACTGCTCATGGAAGATGATTCATGTATCCCTCTTAGCTAATATGAAATGAATGGTGGTTTGGGCTTTTTTTCTGTTTTCCTGGGGAAGGAAAGGTGTCTGAGTGATTATAAGTATGATATGACAAAAAGTTCAGACATTTTTTCAGATGGTTGAGAAGTATGCTGGGGAAGGAGAAATTTGAGCTACACACTGAACACCCTTGGGGAAAGATGAAAGAATAGAACGCCTTAGAGATTGAGATACACAGCTGGATAATGCAGAGATAGATCCTTTAAGTTGGAACATGGGGTGAGAGCTGGGAAGGCTTTTGCACCTGTGCTTGACTGGTTGCTGAATTTAGAACAAGTTTTCTGCAGGGCAGAAATTTCTGTGGAAACACAAGTTTTTCAGTAGCCAGCAGAGAAAGGATAAAAGAACTTGCAATTTTAGGAGATTAGGTTTTTCCCCCCAGTACTGTGGCCTGTACTGGAAATAAGTGACATAAAACCGAAGATCAAACACATGCTTACATGAGCAGCTTAGGGTTAGGGAAATGGTAGGCAACTTCAACTCACAAAATGGCCTGATTTTATTCAAATTCCATTGCAGGAGAAGCAAGTTAAGGGAAATCAATGTAAAACACAACAAAATAAAAAAGATTGGGTGGCTGGGATGAGATCTCTGACCTACATTCTTGTCTTCATGCATTGGGGTGGTGGGAGGGTTAGACATTAAGAGCTAATTTGACACAACTGTGGTGCCAGTAAAGACAAAGATGAGTAGAAAACTATGAGTTTCAAATTGAGGCAGAGTTGGATGGAACCTATCAGGAAGTTACCACTGGTTTTGACTACTCTTTTCTGACACAGACAAAATGAGTGTCTGCTCTGAGTCCACCCAACCAAGAAATCTCCTATTGTTTAAAAAAAAAGAAAGTGAATATCCACAGAGTGATGATGCTGGAAATTCACAAAGGCTCCAGACCAAAGCCAGTGGAACTCCAGGGAATGCAGCTGAAACTGAGTTTGAGCTGTGTCACAGAAGTTTCAGGCACTTTTAAGAGGCTGGCAAAGGCTCAGTAAAAATGTATGACCAGGAATTATGGGAAGTTAATTCAAAGTGGGACTGGATAATAAATAACCAGTTTCTATCATTTTTAGCCACTGGAGTGACATTTGATCTATGACTCTGTGCAGTAATTTACAAAGTTACAGTTCTCTATACTGGCTACAAGCAGATTCTGATAATCTAGGGAATAGCATGCTAAAACTTGATTTTGCAGAAGAGACTGTGGAGGCAATCCAATAATGCTACTCCTGCTAATGTGTTCAGAATTGAAAGGCATGATTGAGTTAATGTTCTACTTGAGATCAACTAAAATTTGTTTCTCATGCTACATGTAATTGTTGCTAATATGATGGGTAGCAATGTTTTTCCATGTTTTTGAAAATATTCCTGTGAACTGCCCATCCCCCCACCAAGAAGCACTCAAGTTTCCTTAGACATTTAAGGCATATTCAATTGTGATAATTCCTAAGCTCCTAAGTGTTTTAAAAATGGTAGTTCTAATATAGGAGCATTTTTCTGTCTTTATAAGTGAGACAAGATATGCTTTAAAAGGAAATTATGCTTAATAGAGTAAAAATAACCTAGAATTTTTGAGAGTGCTGTAGAAAGATTACTTTCCTTGAGATCAATTTTTCTAAAGTGAGTATAATAAGGAACTTTTAATTAATGCCATTAGCTTGTAGCCTGGCAGGTATTATGGGTCACTGAATGTAGGAATACATAATAAATCTTGTAATATTGGAAGGTACCTGGATAAAAGAACACTGAAAAAGCCAGATGCAGTTTCAAATTTAAAGAGTAGGTGTAACCAGATAGCCATCAATGGAGAAGAGAACTCCCTTCAGAACCCCATACACATAGATAGAATTGAATGCAGAGTAGGATTCTCAAAATTAAATGCACAAAGCTGAATTCTTGATATTACCTCCCAACATGGCTTCTCTCACATCTTCTTCATGACTGTAAATGGTGACTGTCCTATTTACTCAGGAAAAAACTTTAGATTGATTCTTCACTTAGTTTTTTTTTTTTTTTTAATCACATCCCATTTCATTAGCAAAACTTATTGGATCTCACTTCAAATGTCTACCTAGACTTGAACTTCTTGCCATCTCTATAATGACCTCTCATCCATACCAGAACCATCTTATGCCTGGGTTACTTCAGTACCTTTCTGTATGGTTTCCCCTGTTGCATCTTTGTTCACAGTGGTATTCCTTAGGACCTTTTAACCTCTCTCACATTCAGCTATTTAATAGGGATTTATTTTTATCTCCACTTAGACTCACATTTTGGTCATGTGATTTACCTGCTAGTGAAATATATAAATATTGATATGTATCCTTTCTGGGCAGTAGCCTTAAGAACAAGTGTGATTGATAGAGTTATCATAATTCACTCGCTAGGGTTTCTATCCTTCACTAAGCTCCATTCCAATGCAAATCCTGGTTAGGTATGTAGGATAAGAAAAAAATAAATAGTTGTAAGTCACAAAATTTCAACCAAAAAGTTTCAAGATTGGCAACTAGATTAATGTTGCCTTTCCTGTATGAAGTTCCAGTACTTTGGCCACCTGATGTGCAGAGACAACTCACTGGAAAAGACTCTAATGCTGGGAAAGATTTAGGGCAAAAGGAGAAGGGGGTGACAGAGGATGAGATGGTTTGATAGCAACACTGACTCAATGGACATGAATTGGAGCAAACTTTAGAAGATGGTGGGAGACAGAGGAGCCTGGAGTGCTGTAGTCAGTGGGATCACAAAGAGTCCGACATGACTTAGTGACTGAACAACAGCAAGATCCCATCTGACAAGGAAACTTTTCTAGACCATGTCAGAACAAAAAGGACAAAATCTCAAAATATGTGGCATTGGTTATGGTCATGAGTTGTGTCTCAGAAATGTCATTAGATAAATGCTGATTCATGCTATGTAGTGGTAAAATTCTAACCTGTGGTGACATGGAAACAAATATTGTACCCATTGGGTTTTTAGCTCCTCACAAAAGATTAAGCGAACAACATTAGTAACTTGAGTTTCTTATTTTTAACTCTATTTTCACGTTACAACAAGAAAGGATGCAAGAATTAGTTGACTTGCAAGAAGGAATGAAAGGGATTAAAGATAGTTCAGAAATGTGGAGATTTGCAGAATAAACATCCAACTGGTTTCCATTTCCACACAGTAAAATAAAACAGTGAAGGCCTTTAAAAAACAAATGCTAATTAAAATTCAACATAGCAGCAGTAAAGAGCAAAACAAAAATATGGCCATCAGATATATTTTAAAATTTCTAAATGAACCAATTCTTCACTCACCAAATCTTTTTAGTTGAACCAAAAGGCTTATAGAAAAATACGAGGAATGTGTTTCCTAAGATATTTGTTAAGTTTATACCCACAATTAAGTCCAGAGAGAAGGACATGTCTCCAAAAGAATTATGAGTGAGATACTGGGGCACAGTGCTGACTGAAAATATAAAATACAAATGGAATAACTATAATGACTATCTTTGAGAGAATTGCACTATCAAAGAACCACCAGCCCATGGTGGTGGTTTTCTTCTGTTAAAGACTTAGAAAAGTTCTTGGGCCTCAAACCTTACAGGAGTGAAGAAAGCTTAGAAAGCTGCTCATATCTCAATGAAGTCATTGGGGTGACTCAACGAAGTCATTTTCTCATATCTTCTTCAGAAGTATCCAATGACATAGGGTGTAAAGATCAGAACCAAGGGGCCCTGAGAACTGCAGGCTGGAGCACTCCTGTAAGGGAGGAAGCCCCCACAATGACTGTTCAGTGCAAGTACAGAATTTCCATGGCTCCGTGACTTCTAGGTACCCTTCTCTTCCCCTACCCTCATCCTTCCCATTCCTAAGTAGGAATGTTTATTCCAGTTATCCCATTCCTCTCTGTGACTCCAACAAGTATAGAGTAGGGAGGGTATGTCGTATTCCTGTGTGTGTTTATGTTTACTTTTGTATTTTTCACATCTGTAAAATAAGTGGCACATCTAGGTTTATATAGAAACACACATTAGATTTTGTGCTTTTAAATTTGATGATCATATTGGAGAGGACTTCTGAGTTTTCCCTCTTAGGGAGATAATGAAGATATTTTTGCATGTGGAGAAGGGAACGGACAAGATATTTATGACCATAAGGGTGTCAAGGTGTTCAAAACAGTCTTTTCTCTTGCTGTGAACAAATTTTAGTGCTGAAATTCGTTACTTGGTTGAATCAGTCAGGATTATATAACTCGCATGGTCCAGTGAAATATGAGCAGAAGTGATAGTGTTAGGGGCAGAAGGTTAAGACTCAACATAAAGACAACATAAAGACATGTATGTTTTTCATGTCTTGTCTTTATCCTTTTTATGGAAGTGAGTCCGTTGGTTAGGTTTTCTGAGTAACCACAATGGTCATCATCCCTTTTATTTTGCTGAAAATGTTCACTTTTGTCTCAGGTTCAAAGGATTTGTTAACAAAATAAGCCACTCATTATATACAAACAAATAATAAAAATATTTATTAGAGAGTTATGTAGCTTACTTTCAACATACTAACATTAAAAGAAAAGAGAAATAGAGCAGAGAATGCATCACCAAATTGGGTTTTAACCAACATCCAGACTCACACAGTGAAGTCGATTGTCACAGCACATTTGGAGTCTCAATTGGGAAAAGGTTCCAGGCAGGGTGAGACTTCAAAGATTGCAGTTCCGGGTTCCTGCTTTTAATCCAAGGATCTTCACACACTGATATCATCATCAATCTGTGACCAAATGGCAGCTCTGGTTTCATGTTAATGCTGTTTGTTTTGTTGCATAAAACCTGGAATATGGATAAGCCTGGGGCTTGACTGGCCAGATCCTCCCTGCCCGCTCCCCCACCTCCTCAGTCTCAGGATTTCTACCCCCATCTTATCAGTGGTGCTGCAAGTCTTGTACTCACGGCAGGCAGTCACTCACAGTCACTCCCAGTCGGGCAGTGTCCAGGCAGGTTAGAAGCAAGGTTAGAGGCCTGCTCGGCTTTGTCTCTGAAGCCTACACAAGCCTATTTATTTAATTTCCCTAACACCTTTTTTGATGACAAATATAGATATAGAACAAATAATAGCTTGGTGGTTGTAAATCACTGAGGTTTACAGATGTTTATTACTACAACATTACTTAGCCTGTCCTACTTACTATAAACCCAAACTCTACCCTCAAGGCAGAACTCAGAAAAATCATTTAAAAACATCGCATCATTCACTTCTCTTTATGAGCCTCTACAAGGGCTCAAAGTAAAGGATAGTCCTGATGTAGACTTTCTTTCTTCCAACTTTGTGACCTATTTTCCTTTGACTCTCCATTTCACTCAATTTACTGCAGCCACACACTTGTGACCTTGCCCTTCTTAGAACATGGTAAGTACATTTACACTTTGCCTTTGTTGTTTCTTCTTCATAGAATACTCTTATACCAGTTAGATACCTGGCTTTCCCTCTCACTCCTTCATAGGTGCTCAGGTATCACTTTATCTGTAAAACTTTCCTGAGCAGTCTTTATAACACCCATTCTTCCATTGCCATATTAATCTGCTTCCCTTTCCTCCAGCACACTAACCACCCACTGGTATATGGTATATTTATTGATAGACCGCTACTCTCCCTCTTTAAATGATGTCACACACACTGGAATCTAACCTCTACAAGAAGAGGCATTGTTTTGTTTATGGTTGTGGCCCCAGGTCCTATAATGCTACCTGGCTTAGATCAGCCGTTCAAAATACTTAATGAATAAAAACTAGAATAGATAAATTGGAGATATGTCGTTTTTGGAAGTGCTGGTATTTTTAGGTAATGCAATTTTGTTTGTAAGGACACAGGGATTTTGAAGGAGTACAAGAACTTCATTAGGAATCTGGTCATTGAGAGGAGGCGGGAATGACACAGTAGTTGATGTACTATAGTTGACTATCTTCCATAAAAATATATGGAAAGCATTATTTCCCAATAGGGGATAAAGGTAAAGCAGATAAACATTCTGCCTCTGTCCACTGCCCATGGGAGAGCTAAGAGAGTGAATACATGTTAGAAGAGGTAATATGCCTTTGTATACCTCTGCTGGCCAGCCAGAAACTTTTATAAACTGAAAGACATAGAGGAGGATCGATATTTAAGAATGTAGGAAAAGCAATAGTATGACAGTTGTTAATTGGATAATAAGTCCCCCACCTAAACACTTTAGTTTTTTGTACTCAAAGGCTTTCATAAATACATATAAGAAGTATGTATGTATATGAGGTATCTTTTCTAAGTGCTGCTACTGCTGCTAAGTCACTTCAGTTGTGTCCGACTCTGTGTGACCCCATAGACGGCAGTCCACCAGGCTCCCCCATCCCTGGGATTCTCCAGGCAAGAACACTGGAGTGGGTTGCCATTTCCTTCTCCAATGCGTGAAAGGGAAAAGTGAAAGGGAAGTTGCTCAGTCGTGTCAGACTCTTCGCGACCCCATGGACTGCAGCCTACCAGGCTCCTCTGTCCATAGGATTTGCCAGGCAAGACAACTGGAGTGGGGTGCCATCACCTTCTCCACTTTTCTAAGTGAATTGATAATAAATCTTCCCAGTGTGTAGTTTTCAGTGTTAAAGTAGAATCCTAAGAGAGTGAAATATAGTAAGTATATCTTTGTGAACTAAAATTTTAGTCATTATTTGTATGGATGTTGATTCTCTATCCCCCAAGATGCTACAATCACTGATTCCTTATCTGCTGATGGATGTGAACCACTGTGGGCAATAAAATCACAATTGTTTCCAAAAGAGGAGAATAAGGCTCAGGTTCACTCCTCACATTTCTGGGACTCCTGGCAAGCATATAAATGGAGAACCCCCAACAGTAATGTATTTATACTGAAAGTTTAACTCAGGCAAACTGTTAAGTAAAATGTGCTCTAGACTCTCTTATTTTGACAAATATACTTTATTAATGAGTTGGAAAGGTAGAATTGAATTTAGAATTTAAAATCTTAGATGCCTTTGAGTTCCATGCTAGAACATAGCCATGATCCACATCCTGGCCCCTTCACTTCCCATATCAAGTTCCATATGGTACAGGTAAGATCCTCTTGGTATTTCTACAGATACTTTCATTTGAACACTCAAAATTTATATTCAAAAACCTATAAACCTCTCAGGTTTTAAAAGAATCCCTTAGCTATCCCATGGGTTTAGAGAGACACGTACTTCCTTGGCATGAAAAATTCAGGAGAGAGCCCAGAACAAGTCCTAGAAACAAGGTTTAGATCATTTGTGCAAGTAATTCTGAGACCTTTGGTATGCATTTTAATGCATATTAAATGCATTTAGGTTTTAATGTCTAAAAGGGAGGAATACATTCTTGGGGTGGATACATCCCTTGACCTTGCAACTCTTTTTCCTATGGAGGTTGAGAGTGTACAGTTGGTCAGAGGAAGTCCAAAATAAGACTTTCTATTTGGCAAGTCCCAGGCAATGGCCTCTCTTGATTAAGTCTAAGGAGAGTGTCATACTAGTAAGGTTGATATCCAGAAGCTTTTCTATAGAATGTAGCCACAGGAACTGCATTTTATAACCTCAAACCCCTACTTATCAGAAGACTCAACGGGAGTATTCAGGGCTGTAGATAGTAGTGGAAAATAACAATTGAGCCTTTCAGAGGCTCAGTTACGAACGTGTGTGTTGGTCTCTCCATCGTGTGTGAGTGACTCTTTGTGACCCCATGTACTAGAGCCCACCAGGCTTCTCTGTCCGTGGGAATTCTCCAGGCAAGAATACTGGAGTTGGTTGATACGCCCTTCTCGAGGGGTGCAAACTTTAACTAAACACAAATAATTCTTTTTTATTAGAACAAGAACATTTAACTCACTAATGGAGTATTTTATGAAGTAATTTGGAACCTCATAAATGTGCAGTTAAAGCAGTTGATGTTAGAGAATAGTCCATGCAAAATGACTCTGGATCCTTGAATTGGGAACTAAAGCTACCATTAAATAGGGTGTGGTTTTTCTGGCCCATAATGGTGATACTTAGCCAGAAGAATGTTAGTCGTACAGGAACTATTTGGTGTAAAATGTTTCGTACAATGATTTTCTATCTATGACCCAAGGGACCACAGCCTACCAGGCTCCTCCGTCCATGGGGTTTTCCAGGCAAGAGTACTGGAGTGGGGTGCCATTGCCTTCTCCTTTTACATATAGGGTACCTGTAAAACTCTGGATTTAATATGTTTTAATTTTTCTTCATTAAACCATATATTCTGATGCTGGATAATTCACTAGTGTGTAAAAAAAAAAAAAAAACAAAGTTTTCATTCTCTGTATGCCTCCAGAGTAGCTTGGTAGTTAAAGAAAAAGTGTTCATTTTAAAGAAATAGTCTGACCCAGGACTTGCATCACCGACTCGATGGACATGAGTTTGAGTAAGCTCTGGGAGTTGATGATGGACAGGGAAGCCTGGTTGCTGCAATCCATCAGGGCACAAAGAGTCTGACACAACTGAGCAACTGAACTGAACTGAACTGACCCAGGAGGAGCTGTTGATTATTGATTGCTATAAGAAACACTTAAGGACATTATGGACTCTCCCCATGCTCAAGGGATCCCCAAACACAAAAGAATCACAAAACTTTGTTAAGTGGGCGAGGAATTATTTTATTAAAAAAAAAAAAAAACAGACAAAAAAGACACTGAAATTATTGATTTGCTTAGTCAAGAATTTCTCAAAATTTGGGCCACAGGGCCCCATGTTAGTCTTGAAAATTATTGAAAACTCCAGAGAGATTTGTGTGACATATTTATTTATTTATATAAAAATTTAAATGGATACTTAAAAGCATTTAATGTTTATTTAAATAACTAACATATATGCCAACAGATTCTTTATAAACTATATTTTTAAAAGTAGAAACTGGCGTTATTTGTACTTTTCCTATTGGTTTTAGCGTTTGGCTTAAGAAATGATAGTTGGGTTCTCAAATATACTGTTGCATTCATTCTACTGCATACTACATTGTGTAGACTCTGAAAAAATGCCACTGTGAATGCACGGAGGTAAAAGAGCAAATAATTTAGTTTTTTTTCTTATGATTCTTGGTATTTTTATAAAAAATAATTTTGATTTTATGGCCCCATAAAGGGATCTCTGAGATTCTCAGAGACCTACAGACTGCATTCAGAGAATCATTGCCCTAGTTTTAATCATTTAATGAGACTAAGATGGGCATTGTCCAATAAGGTATCTAATAGCCACATTTGGCTCTTTAAATGCAAACTGATTAAGACTGAGTTGTTAAATATTCAGATTCTTATTCTCATTAGTCACCTTTCAAGTGTCCAGTAGCCACATGTGGTTAGTAGCTACTTGGCTGGGCAGCACCTAACTGCCATGTTTAAACAATTCCACCATTCCTAAAAGTTAATATGGACTATGCTACTCAACTTTATTTTTCCTATTCTTTTTCTAATCTATCTCTTCTTTTGTTCCCCATTTAAGAGAGAGTTTAGCTATCGATTGTCCTCACATTTGAACAAACAACGAGTGCAGATATGCAATTCTCATTGTTCCCTGCCCTGAGGGACAACATCTAAAGGGATTATGGCAGGCAATGCTTGCTGCAGTGTAGAAAATGCAATGATCCAAAATGGTGAGTCAGGAAGAGAAAGATAAATATCATATTCTAACACATATATATGGAATCTAGGAAAATGGTACTGAAGAATTTATTCACAGGGCAGCAATGGAGAAACAGACATAGAGAAGAGACGTATGGACATGGGGAGAGGGGAGGAGAGGGTGAGGTGTATGGAGATAGTAACATGGAAACTTACATTATCGTCTGTAAAATAGACAGCCAACAGGAATTTGCTATATGGCTCAGGAAACTCCAACAGGGGCTCTGTATCAACCTAGAGGGGTGGGAAGGGGAGGGAGATGGGAGGGAGGTTCAAAAGGGATATATATCAGCCATATATATATATATATATATATGGCTATATGGCTGAATCATGTTGAGGTTTGACAGAAAACAACAAAATTCTGTAAAGCAATTATCCTTCAATAAAAAAATAAGTGTAAAAAAAAGGTGCTAAGTGCTAGCCCATGTTGAGGACTGCTCACCACCCTTTGATTGATCTAAACTAGGATATACCCTGTTTAGTGCTAGTCAGTTTACTTAACTTTCTTGCCAGTTATGCCAAAGACTTAATACTGACTGTGTGGACTCATTTGAAAAGACCCTGATGCTGGGGAAGATTGAGGGCAGGAGGAGAAGGGGACGACAGAGGATGAGATGGTTGGATGGCATCACTGACTCGATGGACGTGGGTTTGGGTGGACTCCGGGAGTTGGTGATGGACAGGGAGGCCTGGCGTGCTGCAGTCCATGGGGTCGCAAAGAGTTGGACACGACTGAGAAACTGAACTGAAGACTTTAACATGTGGAAAGTCAGGAAAATGATTGTCAATGATTGCCATTTTTTGCTCATGTTGAAGTTAAGAAACAAGAGTTTTTATTAGGTAAGACCTAAAACATGAGTTCTTGCTAATATATTTGAAAGAGCTACCCTTCTTGGAGAAGGCAATGGCAACCTACTCCAGTACTCTTGCCTGGAAAATCCCATGGACAAAGGAGCTTGGTGGGCTGCAGTCCATGGGGTCGCAAAGAGTCAGACACGACTGAGCAACTTCACTTTCACTTTTCACTTTAATGCATTGGAGAAGGAAATGGCAACCAACTCCAGTGTTCTTGCCTGGAGAATCCCAGGAACAGGGGAGCCTGGTGGGCTGCCATCTATGGGGTCACACAGAGTCAGACACAACTGAATTAGCAGCAGCAGCAGCAGCTATCCATCTTCTGATGCCTTGCTTTTGTTGCTCTGATAATTTAACGTGTACAAACACATATTACTCTGAATGCTCCCCAAAATAATTTATGCTGAAAGTATTTTCTTGTAGTCTTTATTTCTTTCATTATTTTGTACTGTCAGAAGGCATGTGCTTGATTTTGTCTCTGGGTTCTCGGCATCTCTTAGACTGTAAAATCTGAGAAGGTAGAAACCCAGCATAGACTTGGCTCAGAGCGTCCTTTCATCATGGTGCTTGACTGAGATAGATCCCGATCTCATAAGGCAGGAGCCAAAACCTGGCCCCGCTGTTTCTGACTGGTTTCGTCATTCTTTGTGGTTTTTCTGGTCTTCCTTCCTATTTTTGCTCGGAGAATTACATGGACAGAGGGTCCCAGCAGACTACAGTCCATGGGGTTGCTAAGTGTCGGACATGACTGATGACTAACATACACACACGTTTCCTACTTATATAGATAATCACTTCAGGCTTTCTTGCTCACCTGTTCCCCACATTTAATCTTGGATACTTTTAAAGTATCCAAGGACTTGATAGTAATTGGGATGTTTCAAGACATAAAGCTCTAACTTTTAGCTATACCCACTTGGTCAAGTCAATTGCGTTATCTACATCTAATTCCTTCTTCGCACTTGGATCGAAATATGCTAGAAAATGTTATCATCTTTTAGTCCCTTTTGCATTATTATATTTATCACACCCCATAATAATTTTCCCACTTTATCATGTTTGCTATTTTTATAAGAAAAAATCTTTGGGCCTAAATAACTGTTTTGATAGAATAATTAGCAGATGTTTATATTTATATTTTATTTTTATGATATCCATGATGCTTATTGCATCTATTAATGAAAAAAAAATGTATCACCTTTAGAATGATGTGTCTTTTTTTAAAGTCTCAATTCCAGAAGGAGAAGTAATCTCCAAACGAAGACAGTAAGTATCCTCACTTTAGAAAGAGAGAGCATCTTAAAAAATCACATCATTTAAAACAAGATCTTTGTCTAGAAGAGAAGAAGGCAAGCTTCCTACAACTTGACCAGCCAAAACAGAAGGGTGTGAAAGTCATGCCAGAATATACAGGACACACTTGTGCGAGGTAGACAGAGGAAAGACTATCCCGGCTTTGAAAAAGGTTGTAACCTAGGTCTTTTAGCAGTTGTGGCATTTAGAATGGTTTTCTGAAGCCCAGGCTAAGCACTTTTCTGGTATGTGTCTTTTGGCTGGAAAATACGTTGGAATAACCCTTTTTAATACCTTCCCATGGATGAAAGGAATGCTTAAAAGGGTTCTATCTGAGTTTCCACTCAGGGCGGAAACGTTTGAAGTGCATTGTCTGGCTTAGGTAATACATTGGCAGCAACTATTTTATATAAAAGAAAAATCCATCAATTAACCAGTGAACATGACAGATAGAGTGACAGTATTTCTTTTTGTTCAAAGGAGGTAGCTAAAGAAAAGGGAACACTGGGTAGATGAAGAGGAAAAGTCACCCCCGGGGGAGAAGAAAAGAGCCCCCTGAGAATGCAGACGACTCACAAATAGATCTGTCAGATTCTTTTAGACTTTGATGAAAGGCACAGGGCTTGGTATTAGGAAGATTCTGGGCCAAAACAGTTCTTCACCTTAGATGAATTCTGCTGCTGCTAAGTTGCTTCAGTCGTGTCCAACTCTGTGTGACCCCATAGACGGCAGCCCACCGGGCTCCCATCCCTGGGATTCTCCAGGCAAGAACACTGGAGTGGGTTGCCATTTCCTTCTTCAGTGCATGAAAGTAAAAAGTGAAAGTGAAGTCACTCAGCCATGTCTGACTCTTCATGACCCCATGGACTGTAGCCCACCAGGCTCCTCTGTCCATGGGATTTTCCAGGCAAAAGTACTGGAGTGGGTTGCCATTGCCTTCTCCAGATGAATTCTAAGCCCAATTAAAGAGAGAGATTACCACAAGAGGAAAAATGAGCCCAGATTTGGAGAGGATGAGTGTAATGAAGAGTACATTTGACTGATCCATAATTTACTTAGAATAACACTTTCAACTCCATGGACTATATAGCCTGCCAGTCTCCTCTGCCCATGGAATTCTCCAGGCAAGAATGCTGGAATGGGTTGCTATTTCCTTCTCCAGGGAATCTTCCCTACCCAGGGATTGAACCCTGGTCTCCTGCATTGCAGGCAGATTCTTTACTGTCTGAGCCACCGGGGAAGCCCTAGGATAACACTTGCCTATATTCAAATCAGGGTGAAATCAACAAGAACCAGGCAGTGAGACCTTTTCGTATTGTACATCTTTATAGGTGTGCTATCCCTGGTGGCGCAGAGGTTAAACGTCTGCCTCCAATGCGGGAGACTCGGGTTTGATCCCTGGGTTGGGAAGATCCCCTGGAGAAGGAAATGGCAACCCACTCCAGTATTCTTGCCTGGAGAATCCCATGGACAGAGAAGCCTGGTAGGCTACAGTCCACGGGATCGCAAAGAGTCGGACACGACTGAGCAACTTCACACACATTGAATGCCAATATATCTTAGTAAGACCAGCATGCATGTTCAGGTATTTGTTTACAGAAGATTTCTCTCAAAATTTTAAAGCAATTTAACAAATATTTACTCTGTGCCTTTTTTGTGTGACAATATATAGGTGCTTCTGGCAATGCAATAATAAAAGACAAAAATCTGGTTTCATAGTTCTAGTTAAATAGGGCAGCTATGATAAACAGGCAATGTGTATGTATTTAAGTGGGCAACATTTTTATATTTAGACCTGTAAATTTTTATAATCAATAGATTCCTAAACATACAGTTCATTAAATATATATATTGCAAATTAATTTTTAGTCTCTTCAGTTCAGTTCAGTTCAATCACTCAGTCGTGTCCGACTCTTTGCGACCCCATGAATCACAGCATGCCAGACCTCCCTGTCCATCATCATCTCTCAGAGTTCACTCAGACTCACAACCATCGAGTCTGTGATGCCATCCAGCCATCTCATCCTCTGTTGTCCCCTTCTCCTCCTGCCCCCAATCCCTCCCAGCATCAGAGTCTTTTCCAATGAGTCAACTCTTCGCATGAGGTGGCCAAAGTACTTTAGTTTCAGCTTTAGCATCATTCCTTCCAAAGAAATCCCAGGGTTGATCTCCTTCAGAACGGACTGGCTGGATCTTCTTGCAGTCCAAGGGACTCTCAAGAGTCTTCTCCAACACCACAGTTCAAAAGCATCAATTCTTCGGCGCTCAGCTTTCTTCACAGTCCAACTCTCACATAGGAGTTCACGGTTCACATATTGCTGAAGCCTGGCTTGGAGGATTTTGAGCATTACTTTACTAGCATGTGAGATGAGTGCAATTGTGCGGTAGCTAGAGCATTCTTTTGCATTGCCTTTCTTTGGAATTACCATCTTAATATTTCTGAAAGTATACAATAAGTATTTGCTTGATGATTACCTGTTTTTAGTTAAAGCAATGATTAAAAGAGTTATTGTTTTGTGCTTTAAGTTTTTTTTTTTTTTTTTAACATTTCTCTGAGGTGGATAGGGAAATTTTATGCCATTGATTTCTTCAATACCTAATCTGTGGTAGGAAATTCCAAAATATCCCATTAATTTTTTTCTGCTAGTATTCACAACATTAATGTATTCCCCACTAACTTTGAATAGTATTGATCTGAGTGTGTAATGGAATATGGAGGTTAAATTTTTTTTGTTTTTAATTTTATTGGAGTATAGTTGACTGACAATGTCATTATTAGTTTCTGCTGTACAGAACGGAAAGCATGTGACTTGTGAAAGTGAAAGTCACTCAGTCATATCCGACTCTTTGCAACCCCATGGACTATACAATCCATGGAATTCTCCAGGCCAGAATACTGGAGTGGGTAGCCTTTCCTTTCTCCAGGGCATCTTCCCAACCCAGGGATTGAATCCATGTCTCCCATATTGCAGGGGGATTCTTTACAAGCTGAGCCACCAGGAAAGCCCAAGAATACTGGAGTGTGTAGCCCATCCCTTCTCCAATGGATCTTCCTGACCCAGGACTTGAACTGGAGTCTCCTGCATTGCAGGTGGATTCTTTACCAACTGAGCTATCAGGGAAGCCTGTGACTTCTGAGGCAAGATCAAAATAGCCGCTGTAGCTTTTGCTCTGCTCTCTCTTGGACCACTGGGGCTAGAGAAAGCCAGTTGCTACTTGGTAAAAACTTTTAGGAAGCCCCCGAGAAAGGTCCACATGATAGAACTAGTGCCTCTTGTGGACAGCCAGAATTAAGCCCTCCAGGCTTCTCTGTCCTTGGGATTCTCCAGGCAAGAATACTGGAGTGGGTTGCCATTTCCTTCTCCAGGGCATCTTCCTGACCTAGGATTGAGCCCCAGTTTCATGCATTGGAGGCAGATTCTTTACTGTCTAAGTCACAAAGGAAGCCCATAAAATTAACCTACCAGCCACTAATTTAGTGTGCCAACTTGGAAATGGATCCTCTAGCCCCAATCAAGCTTTCACATAACTGTGGTCCAGGCCAACATCTTGTCTAAAACCTGATAAAAACAATACAACAACCCCCAAATGGAGTCACTTATGCTAAGTCTGATGCCACTTAATCTGAGGTGTGATTATAGTTCTGGCTTTCTCAGAAATGGAATCTTAAACCAATCAGTCAGGAATCACGTGATCAGCATTAGGCAGGTCATTTGCCTGAAAGACTCCTGCAATCTCCTAAAGAAAAGCAACCTTGCTATAACCAAACTAATTTTTTGCCTGGTATAACATCCTGTGCCTGCCCTTTTCTGCCTGTAAAAGTTTTTCATTTTATATAACTACTTGGAGTTCCTTTCTATCTGCTAGATTGGATGCAGCCCAATTCAAATTGATTTTTTTGCTCAAATATAACCTGAAAATTTTCAATATGCCTCAGTTTATCTTTCAACAGAGGAGAGAACCACAGACCCTTGAAGACCTGCAGCAGCAGTGAGTAAATAGGTATAAGTACCTTCCGAATCCCTTGAATGCATTGTTTTTGCTGCCTCTGGAGGTCCTGGGTTAAATACCTTGAGGATCCTAGCTTTTGCCTTATGAAAAAACTTTCAGACTTTATTTGAGCATTTCTTTATCTGGATTTGGTCTAGAAATCAGCTAGCATCAGACTGGGTCCAACTTGAAAGCTGGACTGAGTTTAGTGTTGGACTGGGTCCAACTTGGAAACCAGACTGGGACTAAGTCCAAGTCAGACTGGATTCTACCAAGAAACCAAACTAGATCTGGGGTTGAACTGAGTCCAGTTTAGAAAGTGGGTATTCCAGGCTTGGTCTGGATCTGATTTAAATTGGACTGCATCTAGTGTGAAGCCTCAGATGAAGAAAATTTTACAAAGGCCAAAAAACAAGGTTAACCATACCAAAGATAATCTGGAGTTACAGTGGCCACAATGGACAACTTTTAACTTAGATAAGCTTCTGCATATACAAACTGCCCAAGAGAAAAGGGGATCTCAGCCAAGCACTCACTATAAAGGATAGGGGAATATTAGTTTTTCTTTCCTGCAGTTTCCCATTATCAGGATGAGACCTGCTTGGCCGCCCCCATTCTCTCTGGAGCCTGCAAATGGGATCCTGGGAAAACTGGCAAAAGCAGGCAAAGGGTGAGAATTCTTACCAAAGTCAGTTTCCAGGTCTCTATCTGTGGTCAAGAGAGGAAGGTAAATTTTTATGTTGTTCCTTCCTTTCTGAATTCAGAGAGGTTGGCAAAAGCAATTTTTATAATAATTAGATCTTTGAATTATGAATTGTGAATTTGTTTTCCGGTGCCCATTGGTTGTCAATCCTTTGTCTCCCAGGAACAGCTATTGCCTCCTTGCTTGTGTTCTGAGATCTTGGCTTGACAAATGGAAGGTTGGGGATGCCTAAAATTTAGTCAGAGAGAAATGTGGGTTGCACTCCATCTGCAGCTGAGATCCCACTGGAGACCTAGCTCTCAGGAGCACTGTCCAAGTCATTCTTTATTTTGATTACCTTCTGGGATTGGCTCTGGATCTTGGGAGGATCTGGATCTTTACACTCTCTTTGGGGATGCTGCTTGCATCTAAGATATTGTTTATACCTTCTGGAATATCTATTCTTTCTTCCAGCTGAAACTTGAGAAGACATTTGTGTGTGTGTGTATATATATATATATATATATATATATATATTTTTTTTTTTTTTTTAAGTAACTCTATGGTCAAAAGTTGGCTACCTTGGAAGCTGATAGTCATAACCTGAGAAGGACCATTTTCCATCCTTCTTCCCTAAGCTAAAATGAAGCTATGTACCAGAGAGAAAAACATTCTGAAGACTTTGTGGGATTTACTGAAATGTTCCAAGACTCACATTCTAAAACATAGTTGTCTTTTGGTTTCTATATTAGTTGAAGATATTCTCCCTGATAGTAAGATGAAAACTGAGAACAATGTTTCTGGATGGGTGTGTCAGACTCCTGAAATCATTCAAGTCACCACCTAATTTTTAAAGAAATTAGAAACAGCTGTACCTGTCTTAAAAATTTAATAGTTACAAGAATAGAAATGTGGTCCTAGAAACAATTCATAGCCCATTTATTTTATTTATTTTTTTAACTGATCCCCAAACCTCTCCAGGAGGAGCAGTGGTAAAGAATCTGCCTGCCAATGTAGGAGATGCAAGAGACACAGTTTACATCCCTTGGAGGAGATAATGGCAACCCACTCCAGTGTTCTTGCCTGGAAAATTTCATGGATGTAGGAGCCTGGTGGGCTATAGTCCATGGGGTCGTAAGGATTTGGACACAAGTGAATGACTACACACGCGCATAAAAACCTTCCCTATTTATCTCAAAAAATGAAGTGAAGTTGCTCAGTCATGTCCGACTCTTTGCAACCCCAGGCTCCTCAGTCCATGGAGTTTTCCAGGCAAGAGTACTGGAGTGAGTTGCCATTTCCTTCTCCAAAAGCGCCTTTCTAACTGTGAGATTGAAAGCTACCCAATTTAAATCAATTTTACTCAGATGAACTCTTTAAAAATTGTTAATCTTTTATCTTTTAACAACTTTAGAATAGAAACAGTGCCAGATTCTCGCAGCTAAGCTGTCCCAGAATTCCTGTCCCAGGAAAATTGTATAATGAGAAAGGTTTATTGTTGTTTTAAGTGCCTAATTTGGGGGTAATTTTTATGCAGCAGTAGATAATTTTTCCTGTGTGTGGTTTTTTTTTTTTTAATATCCCCAAACCAAAGTGGGCTTTGATTCCTAGCTCAAGTGGAACACACTGGTAACTTTAGAATATCAGCTTGTTTCTCTCTGCATTCAAACAGTTGCTTCTAAACAGGCAGAAGTACAATACTGAAAATATTGTCTTTTCCTTTGGCTCAGCAGTGGCAAGCAGAACTTCTTGACAACTATTTCAACCTATTTAGTTGGCTATCAAAAGTGTTACTATCAGTTGTAATACTTTTTCCTGAATATTAGTTTCAAAAGGCTAATGGTTGAGCTAACATTAATTCATTCTAAAATGTACACACTTATGTCTTACATAGTTAAGCTTCTTAGACTCAGTTAGATACATTTTCTTTTTATCCATTTTTGCTCAAAATATAATGCATTTAAAAATGTGTGGCAAAATAATGAATATCCTTGATTATACTAAAATGAAAGTCTTAAAGTATGTCTGATTATAATAAAAACATAAAAAAAAACACAATTTAATGTTGTTTTGAAACAAACAAGTTATCAGGTATTTCTACAGAGAAGATGAGTTTACTTAGAATGTGCAGAGATTTATAATTTGAGTTCTGAAACCATGGTAGTCATGTAAGAGTTCCCCCAAGGAAAGGGGAAAGAATGCTTTTCTAGAGAGAAAAAGGAAGTGGGGAGGGCTATAGGAAACAAAGAGCCCATGGCTGTTCTTTTGGCCAAGTCTTTGCCAGAAAGAGTCTTTCTTTTCCCTGTTGGCTACGTGATAGTCATAGGATACAATACCTAACTCTATATATTGAGGTTTCTGTTTATTAATTTTTTTTAATACTGGTCAAACACAAATGTACTTTTAATACAACAGGATATATTGTGTTTGGAGAAAATGTGAACATATTTTAGTTTCAAAAGGCCCATGTTATCTTCTATAAAGAATGTTTTCTGTATTCTAACATTAATAATACAATTGAGATGAACCAGGAGAAGGAAATGGCAACCCACTCCAGTGTTCTTGCCTGGAGAATCCCAGGGACGGGGGAGCCTGGTGGGCTGCTGTCTATGGGGTCGCACAGAGTCGGACACGACTGAAGCGACAGCAGCAGCAGCAGCAGAGATGAACCACACCATTTTGATATTTTTATGTGTATCTTAATTTTAACCTTCCAAAGCTTGACTACTTTGGATCTAATCTTCTAATTTATTCAACGTGTCTATAAAATAAAAATATAAATTCAATTTATAAATATAGTCTTTCAAAGTCAAATATTGGTCACTGGTTCTTATGTATTTTGTTGTTACTGGGTCACTAAGAAGACTCTTGAGAGTCCCTTGGACTGCAAGGAGATCCAGCCAGTCCATTCTGAAGGAGATCAGCCCTGGGATTTCTTTGGAAGGAATGATGCTAAAGCTGATACTCCAGTACCTTGGCCACTTCATGTGAAGAGTTGACACATTGGAAGAGACTCTGATGTTGGGAGGGGTTGGGGGCAGGAGGAGAAGGGGACGACAGAAGATGAGATGGCTGGATGGCATCATGGACTCGATGGACGTGAGTCTGAGTGAACTCTGGGAGTTGGTGATGGACAGGGAGGCCTGGTGTGTTGCGATTCATGGGGTCACAAAGGGTTGGACATGACTGAGTGACTGAACTGAACTGAAGTTGTATTTGACTGCTTGTGACCCCATGGACTGCAGCACACCAGGCTTCTCTGTCCTCTACCATCACCCAGAATTTGCTCAAATTCATCTCCATTGAGTTGGTGATATTATCCAACCATCTCATCCTCTGCTGCCCACTTCTCCTTTTACCTTCAATCTTTTCTAGCAACAGGGTCTTTTCTAATGATTCAGCTCTTTGCATCAACCTACCAAAGTATTGAAAATTTAGCTTCAGTGTCATTCCTTTCAATGAATAGTCAGGGTTGATTTCCTTTATGATTGACTGGTTTGATTTCCTTACAATCCAAGGGACTTTCAAGAGTCTGCACAATTTGAAACTATCAATTCTTTGGTGCTCAATCTTCTCTGTGATCTAACTCTCACATCTGTACATGACTACTGGAAAAGCCACAGCTTTGACTAGATGGATCTTTGTCAGCAAAGTGATCTCTGCTTTTTAATATACTGTCTAGGTCTGTCATAGCTTTTCTTCCAAGGAGCAAGCATCTTTTAATTTCATGGCTGCAGTTCCCATCCACAATGTTTTTGGAGCCCAATTAAATAAAATCTGTCACTGCTTCTACTTTTTCCCCTTCTCTTTGCTGTGAAGTGATGGGATTGGATGCCATGATCTTCATTTTTTGAATGTTGCATTTCAAGCCAGCTTTTTCACCCTCCTCTTTCACTTTCATCAAGAAGCTCTTTAATTTCTCTTCACTTTCTGTCTTTAGAGCGGTATCATCTGCATATCTGGGGTTGTTGACATTTCTCCTGGCAATCTTGATTTTAGCTTGTAACTCATCCAGCCTGGCATTTCACATGATGTGCTCTGCATAAAAGTTAAACAAACAGGATGACAATTGTACTTGTACTCCTTTCCCAATTTTGAACAAGTCCGCTGCTCTCTGTTCAGTTCTAATCATTGTTTCCTGACCCACATACAGGCAGGAGACAGGTAGAGTGGTCTGGCACTCCCATCTCTCTAAGAATTTTCCACATTTCTTATGTATAAAATATTTAATAATTACTTTATAGTAGTTAATATCATTTTATTGTATGTTGCTTTTAACTTACGCATCTGTGTAGTATGTCCCCCAAGGCTGAAGAGATTTTTGAAATTTGACTTTCTCCTCTGAGTTGATTTATGTGCTTGAAAATGACAAAGTATTTTTAATTTATATTATGCCAAAGTAATTTTTAGTATTTTCTTCCCCTCAGTATATTTCAGTAAATTCAGTATATTTTAATTGGTATAAATGTTAGTAAAAATTTCAACAATAATAAAAAAATACATGAAGCAGTATTTAAGATTTGACACACAAAATTAACCAACTGCATGAATGTATTTTATTAGTTTGTGGCTGCGAGTACTAAATCAGATAGAAAACTAAGGCAGTTACCTGTAGATTTTACCAGAAGCCCTCTTAGAATATTCATTTGCTGCAGATAGCATTTCTTTTTTATTCAGAATGTCCAGATGTTTGCCTAATTTTTTCACTTTAGTTTGCATGTGTAGACATGGCCTTAATCCCTAATGTTGAATGGTAAAAACATAATTTAGTTCCACCAAAGCTAATGAAGTGAGAGTGTAATGCTCTATTATTCTCAAAAAGGCCATTTATGTGCATTGTGCTCCTGTCCAAGAAATAAATCTTGCAGTTCAAATTGCCATATGCTCAGAATTTTAGCACAGGTGAGCACAGTAAGACCAGCTGCTGTTGCTCTGAGTAACGATATCACGCAATAAAAGACAATTTCTTTTGAAATTGAATGTACATCACTCTTTCAGATTAGAAGCAAAAATGTTTGAAAGAAATGACTACAGGAAGAAGTCCACTGTTAGCATATTCTTAATACTGTTTCAGTATATACTTACCTAATTTTAGAAAAGCAGTTTCTCTCTGACTTTTGGTTTGTTTTTTTTTTTTTTTTTGGTTGTTTGGTTTAGCTTTCAAAAATTACTTTTATTTTTATGAAATATATATTAAGAGGTATATATAAATGTATATTGCACAATACATAGTATATATTACATATTATGTTTATGTGATTTAAAAATAATAGTAATACTGCTGACTGATGTTAGAAGTATATCCATGGAATAGAAAAGAAAATTTTCCAATAATAATATGGAGATTTAGCATATAGTCAATGTAGTAACTCAAATCATAGAGACAAAGATGGGCTTTGTAATCAATGGTATTGGGGCAACTAGGTAGCCATTTGGAAAAAAGTTCCATATTTCATACCATGCACAAGAATAAATTATAGATTTATGAAACATCTAAGCATTAAAACATTAATCCACCTAACTACTAGAAAACAAGGATGATTTTTTTCCTTATGACTCAAATCAAAAGATTCTGAGACTGTTATACTTGTGACATAAAAATTGCAAGGCAAAACAACTATAACAACAAATCCATTATAAACAAAAACAAAAGTTACCTGATAAACTTAGAGAAAATACTTACAACATATGGAACAGAAAGAGGATGAATATCACTGACATTTCAAGAACTCTTAAAACTGTCTAACAAAGAATCAAGAAACAGAGGAAAATGAGCAAAACACATGAAAACAATTTAATGAACTATGTAACTGTGACTGATGACATGACAAAATTTCCAAACTTGTTTTCACAGAGAAATACATATCAAACAATATTGAAATACCATTTCTTGCCAACAGCATATTTGGAAAAATTAAAACTATGACAAATATTTTAGGAGGGAATAGACTATTTCATAAAATTGCTTGTTAGAATACAAGGAAGCACAATCCTTGTCAATTGTGAAGAAATCTACAGATAAACTTACTTCTGACAGAGCGATAGTCCTTTTAAGAATCTACCATGATGATATATTTCATACAGTCTGAAAAAAAAAATCCGAAACACATGCTCAGTGAAAGGTTATTTATTTCAGCATTCTGAAGAATCTCAAATAATTGAAACAACATAAATGCTCACATATTGGATAGTGTTTTAGTAAATTATGACATATCTACATAATGGATTTCTATGCAGCTGTAAATAAGTAACATCTTTATGAACTGAAATGGAGCAATTTCCAGGATATAAAGCTACATCAAAAAAAAGTAAGAGTCTTCCTGCCTCCTGAGAAACCTGTATGTAGGTCAAGAAGCAGCAGTTAGAACTAGACATAGAAAAACAGGCTAGTTAAAAAGTGGGAAAGGAGTGCATCAAGGCTGTATACTGTGACTCTGCTTATTTAACTTATATGCAAAGTATACCATGTGAAATACTGGGCTGGATGAAACACAAGCTGGAATCAAGATTGCTGGGAGAAATACCAATAACCTCAGGTATGCAGATGACACAACCCTAATGGCAGAAAGTGGAGAGGAACAAAACAGCCTCTTTATGAAGGTAAAAGAGGAGAGTGAAAAATCTGGCTTAAAATGCAACATTCAAAAAGCAAAGATCATGGCACCTGGTCCTGTTGCTTCATGTCAAATAAATGGGGAAACAATTGAAACAGTGACAGCCTTTATTTTCCTGGGCACCCAAATCACTTCAGATGGTGACTGAAGCCATGAAACTAAAAGATGATTGCTCCTTGGAAGAAAAGTTATGACACACCCAGACAGCATATTGAAAAGCAGAGAGATTGCTTTGCCACAAAGGTTCATCTAGTTAAAGCTACGGTTTTTTTGGTAGTCATGTATAGATGTGAGAGATGGGCCAAAAGAAGCCTGAGCACCAAAGAAATGATGCCTTTGAATTGTGGTGCTGGAGAAGACTCTTGCAAAACACTTGAACAGCAAGGAGGTCTGTCTTAAAGGAAATCAACTGTGAATATTCATTGGAAATATTGATGCTGAATATGAAGCTCCAATACTTTGGCCACCTGATATGAAGAGCTGGCTCATTTGAAAAGACCCTGATTTGGGGAAAGATTGAGAGCAGTAGGAGAAGTTTGATTCAGAAGATGAGATGCTTTGATAGCCATCTTTGACTCAAAGGACATGAATTTGAGCAATCTCCGGGAGATGGTGAAGGACAGGGAATCCTGACGTGCTGCAGTCCATGGGGTCTCAGAGAGTCAGACACAACTGAACAACAACAAACTTTTCTTATAATAAAAATGGAATCTAAATATTGAGCAGCAGCTTCAATTATTACAAATATAATACTGTATTGCAGACAAATACTGCACACATTGAAAGGATTGGTAAAGAATAGAACAAGGCTAAAGGTGAAGGTGAAGTCACTCAGTCGTGTCCGACTCTTTGCAACCCCGTGGACTGTAACCTACTAGACTTCTCCGTCCATGGCATTCTCCAGGCAAGAATACTGGAGTGGATTGCCATTTCCTTCTCCAGGGGATCTTCCTGGCCCAGGGATCGAACCTGGGTCTCCCGCATTGGAGGCAGATGCTTTAACCTCTGAGCCACCAGGGAAGCCCTAAGAAATATGTTAAATAGTTTGACTTTAAACTGTAACACTGCTGCTGCTGCTGCTAAGTCACTTCAGTTGTGTCCAACTCTGTGCGACCCCATAGAAGGCAGCCCACCAGGCTCCCCTATCCCTGGGATTCTCCAGGCAAGAACACTGGAGTGGGTTGCCATTTCCTTCTCCAATGCATGAAAGTGAAAAGTGAAAGTGAAGCCACTCAGTCATGTCCGACCCTCAGCGACCCCATGGACTGCAGCCTTCCAGGCCTCTCTGTCCATAGGATTTTCCAGGCAAGAGTACTGGAGTGGGGTGTCATTGCCTTCTCCGATTATTGATTATACCCATATATAAAAGCATTTCTATCAACATATAATAACTCATAATTCAATTAGAAAAGACACATGATTCAAATGGATAAAGTTTATACACATGGTTCATAAAAATGATATAAAAATGGGTATTAACACGTAAAAAGTGAATAGCTTCATTATTCTTTGGAGAAATTAACATTAAAGCTAAAGTAAAATGCTTTGACACACTCATTAGAGTCCCTAAATTTAAAAAAGACTGGTGGTAGCAAGTGTTGTTAAGGCTATAGAGTAACTGGGACTCATACATATTTTGTAAAAATATTTTGGTAGCTACTTAGGTAATTTAATGTGAAGTTATCCTGACTCAACAATTTGACTCCTAAGAAAAATATACTTTAATTTTTAAGTCTTCATCGAGAAAATGTCTTGTAAAATAGATCCTTTTCACTCCTTGCTAGTGGCATTGGTTTCTTTCCCATGCTGTGATTAATTTGTTTTCATTTTTACATTTTGGAAGGAGCATGCAGCATGTTCAATTAGATATCTTGAGCCAGAATTACTACTTGGTCACTATACTTTCATTAGTAACATGATTGAAATGTTTTTACTTTAATTTATATTCTCCTATGCATTATTTAAATGGCTATATGTCATTACATTTTATCAATGTTCCTGCCATAATGACTTCACTAAAACCTTTCCATCTTTCCTGTCGTCAAATCCCTGATGTACAATGCACATTAAGCTCTTTTAACAATAAATCCTGCAACTCTAGGAAATTCTGAGAAACTACTTTTTACCATACAAATGCATTTACTTCATATACTTTATCTGACCTTCACTCAGAGTTCTGAAATTTATACAAATCGCTTCTAGATTATATACACAATTTACTCTCTATTGGTGGAAATGCTTAATCTACTATATTTGAAATAGGCATTAAACTAAGCTGTAATCAAAATTATTAAAACAAACATAAAAAAAATATCTGAATAAAATACTTTAATACATCTGCTTGGAAGTTCCACTTCTTATGACACTGACTTACAAGCAAATTATAATAATGCTTGGGAATACATATTAAAGAATGATAAAAATCCTTAAAAAGTCAATTTTAAGAGTAATATGCACAAAAGCAATAATACAAGTAAAGTTAAAGTAAGTTTTTCCTGATTCATGAAACAGAGTTGAAACCCTGACAATCTTCCACATAAAAAGCCTCAAAAGCATATCACTTATAACTTTCATGATAAGTTTTGATTATTTTTTCTGGGTTTTCATGGATCATAATAGAAAAATCTGGAATCTCAACTCTTTTCTTGCAGGGTTTTGTGTGTTTTTTTAAATACTTATTTCTAGTTGTTGTAATTCAAACATAATAGTACAACAATTAGATGAAAATTTCTAGGTAAGGATGTTCCAATATCAATCTTCTAAAGTAAAACAAGACCTTGAATTCAGAAATGATGGCCTTTGAATGGTACGTGTTTGCAAAGTTATTTAAGAAAATTTAGAAATAACTTCACAGGTAAATACCTTAGGCATGTAAATAAGAATTAAAACTCTTTGTGTAGCCAAAGACTGATTGATGTCCAAACTAATCAACATTAGTATGACTTAAAAAACTTCAAAGCCTTCCTCTAAAGCAGGGGCTGAAAAAGTTAAGTTAGTTAATGTTTTGTCCTTAGACCTTGTCTTTTTGCTCATTGCCCTACCCATATGTGATTTTATCTAGTCTCATGAGTTTTAACTGCCACTCCTTTACAATGACTTTCATCTCTAGGTAGAAGCTTTGGACCTACGTTTCCAATTGCACAATTTGACAGCAACATACTTTGTTCAAACAGTACTTCAGATCCAATGAACTTTTTCTTTGCCAAGTGTCTCTACATCAATCAACAGTTCTACTCTTTTAATCATCCAGATTATAAAAAACAATGTAAATTATCTTTAATTTCTCCAACCTCTTCACATTTACTCTATAAAAAATATTTTCTTTTCCTACACAGGAGATCCTGTACTCACACTTTTTTTTTTTTTAATCACTGCAGTCTTTGCTCCAGCCTTCTTCTACTTGAAATATATTGGGGGGGTTTAGTTGCTAAGTTGTGTTCAACTCTTGTGACCCCATGGACTGTAGCCCACCAGGCCCCTCTGTCCATGGGATTTTCCAGGCAAGAATACTGGAGTGGGTTGCCATTCCCCTCTTTGGGAATATATTGTAATATCCTCTTAATTTGCCTGCCTTCTTTCTTGCCTCCTGATTTCTCCTCTCTCCTTCCTATATCTGTATTTTGCTACTAGCCTCTTTGTCACAGCTGATCACAGATTTTAGTCTTAAAACACATGTATTAAGATATTTCTATCCTTGAAAGCCTTTAATGTCTTCTCCACTAATGGCCATGGATATTTATCAGAGATATTTACAGAATGGTATCTCTCACTAATCACAAGCTCTTTTGCTACACGATCTTGGCTGTTTCTCATCTGAACCTGTCTCTTTCTTAAGCCACTTGAATCTAGTATGTGTTTCAGCTTTGACCTATCGAATAAAGTAGACTTGATATGGCACCACTTCCTGGAGACAGTCTTAACTGGTCTATAATATTATACTTATTGACTCTTGAGAGAAAGTTGCTTTGTGAAAAATCTAAATCACTATACTTTTGAAGCAGAAGACAGGTAAGGAGACCTTGGATGAAGGATACCATAAGAGAGAGAGGAGAGAAAGATCATTAAGACTCCAGATATACAAGTGAAGAAGGTGTACTGGGACTGCAGCCTAAGCTGCTGCATCTGGTCTCAGGTAGGTCAGATTAGAACAAACCAGCCAAGTCCTTCCCAAATCCCTGCCTTACTAAATTGTGAACAGAATAAAATGGTCAAGTTTAATTATGTCTTGGTTTATTGTACAGCAAAACTAACCAACGAAATAGCAAAGGATTGAAATATTTCACTATTTTTGCTGTGATCTGGATCAGTCATGTTTTCCAAACACATTTCTTTACTATCTTAAACTTATCCCAATTGTGCATGCATATATTAGTGTAATTGTTATTTCTTCCTTCTACTATGAATTCACCTACTGTATATCCCTTAGAAAGGCTGTTACCTGGAACTAAAACTCTTTGTAGTGACAAAAACTCTAAAACTATCATTCTTTAAGCTATAATACGAATTTGTTACCAACTTTCTATAATGTTACTGGGTTCCTATAGGGCAAAATTTCTTTGTTCTATGAGTTTATATGCATAATAGTATTTTCATTTAATATTTATGCCTTCCTTGCTTTTATCTCTTTATTTTTTAATGTGATTTTCCCTCCCTCATCCATATTTGTTAGGTAGACGAGGCTAGAGAGAAGAAACAATAGTCTGCTAAATGTTAGTGATTCAGATAATAACCACCATCCAGGGGACTATTAGTGAGAGGTTTTGCACCTCTCCAGGGGACATGAACCTGGGCACGCTCCAGGAGATGGTGAGGGACAGGGGGCCTGACATGCTACAGTCCATGGGGTCGCAAAGTGTCGGATGTGACTGGGCAACTGAACAACAGCAAAGTGGTCATTTAATCTAGCAGGTCTTTAATGTCTATCTAGTAGACTCATTTGGAGATGGCAATGTCACCCCACTCCAGTACTCTTGCCTGGAGAATCCCATAGATGGAGAAGCCTGGTGGGCTGCAGTCCGTGGGGTCGCTAAGGGTTGGACATGAATGAACGCCTTCTCTTTCACTTTTCACTTTCATGTGTTGGAGAAGGAAATGGCAACCCACTCCAGTGTTCTTGCCTGGAGAATCTCAGGGACGGGGGAGCCTGGTGGGCTGCTGTCTATGGGGTCTCACAGAGTCAGACACGACTGAAGTGACTTAGCAGCAGCAGCAGCAGCAGACTCATTATATCTAGTAGTTCTTCAAATACTTCACTGGATCTTCTACCTCTGTCCTATAAATGAGGAAAGAAATAGCAACCAGAGAATTCCACAAGCAGTTTAGAATTCAGGTCAATAGGTGATATATGGCACTTTTATCTACATTCCTGTGGTTAGAAGAAATCATGGAGATCCATTTCAGTGCAAGGTGAGGGGCAACTATGCAATAAGCAACTTACACACATCCTCTTAGGCTTCTGTGTAGGAATTTCTTGAGGAAAAATATGCCATGGTACAGCTGATGGGCTATAACATATGCTTGTATTTAATTTGATCAAGTAGGTCCAGATTGCTCTTCAGAATGGCTGCCCAGAGTCCATAAACTGCAGATCATAATAATTCCTGTATTTTTTCATCATACCAACACTAGACATTTCCCAGTGTTTTGCTTTCATGAATCCAATAGGTAAAAAATGATATCCCATTGTCTAATTATTTAACAGTCATTAAGTGGAAGCAGTGTCAAACTTTATTTTGGGGTCTCCAAAATCACTGCAGATGGTGATTGCAGCCATGAAATTAAAAGACACTTACTCCTTGGAAGAAAAGTTATGACCAACCTAGACAGCATATTGAAAAGCAGAGACATTACTTTGCCAACAAAGGTCCGTCTAGTCAAGGCTATGGTTTTTCCTGTGGTCATGTATGTATGTGAGAGTTGGACTGTGAAGAAAGCTGAGCGCCAAAGAATTGATGCTTTTGAACTGTGGTGTTGGAGAAGACTCTTGAGAGTCCCTTGGACTGCAAGGAGATCCAACCAATCTATTCTAAAGGAGACCAGTCCTGAGTGTTCGTTGGAAGAACTGATGCTGAAGCTGAAACTCCAATACTTTGGCCACCTCATGTGAAGAGTTGACTCATTGGAAAAGACTCTGATGCTGGGAGGGATTGGGGGCAGGAGGAGAAGGGGACGACTGAGGATGAGATGGCTGGATGGCATCACCGACTTGATGGACGTGAGTTTGAGTTAACTCCCGGAGTTGGTGATGGACAGGGAGGCCTGGCGAGCTGCAATTCATGGAGTCACAAAGAATCGGACATGACTGAGTGACTGAACTGAACTGAACTTGATAATAATTTTGAACTTATTTTCATATATTACTATCTTTTTAAAAACAGGAACCCTCTTCTGCACTTGCTTTTTTTATAACTGTGTCCTTATTTTGCACAGTGAACGCTGTTTCCCTTTGGCCCTATGTATAGTAATTTCACCTATCATTGTCTCTCTATAATTTTGACTGTGGTATTTTTATGGAACAGAAATAATTAAATGTGATTTGATCAAACTGGACTATTTTTAATGATGTGTGTATTTGAGTTTGTTAAAAAAATTATGATTCAGATACCAGATATTTTCTTGCATTTTCTATAAATATTATAATTTTTAAATATCTATTTTTAATTATTTGTATATTTGAAAATTTGTTAAAAATTATGATATAGATTCTAGATATTTCTTGCATTTTTCTTTTAGCATTGTAAGTTTATCTGTCACATTAGGTCTTTTGTCAATCTGCAGTGCACTCTGGAATGTGGCAATAGATAAGGGTTTGGGTTTATGTCCATGTAATGAGTCAGTTTCCCAATACAATGCCTTGAGCAGTTTATACATTCATCTTTGAATTGTAAGTTCATTTTAATAATGAATTAAAGTTCATTGTTTCATTTCTGTATTTGTTCCATTAGATAACTTTCTATTTGTGTACCATACTATACAATGTTTATTATTATGGCTTTAGAAATTCTATTCCTTTTTAAAAATATTCTTAAGGTTAAGTTAGCTATTTGTGGATCTTTTTTTAAAAAATAAATTTTATAATAAGTTTTTTAAAATCCTTAAGGCATTTTCATTCTCAATTTATAGTCGATAAATTTTAAATAAAAAGTATAATTTTTCCAAAGACCTGTGGCAGAGAAAAAATTAAAATTAAAGTCTGTATGATCTGAAAGTCTGATGAGCTTTCATATAATTCCTATAACCTGTAGATATTCAGTAAATATTTGTGAAACTATTTTCAAAGTCAAAGGAGTTTTTGAAAGAAGGCAGAGAAGAATTTGAAGATATTTCAGAAGGTTGCTCCAGAGAGTACCCAAGATAAGAAGGGGACAGCCTTAATTCTAAGGGCACAGCCTTAATTTTAGAAGGACTGGCCCTGGTCAGGAGACGGGTTGTCCATGCCAGCATCCTTACTGTATCACTTGCAGCCTGGCTGTTCTTGATGCCTACATTAGATTGAGCCACAGAAAATTATATTATTTAGATTTTTAAGTTTAATGAAGTATAGTTGATTTATTATTTATTGAAGTATAGTTGATGGAATTCCAGCTGAAATATTTAAAATCCTAAAAATGATGCTGTGAAAATGCTGCACTAAATATGCCAGCTAATTCGGAAAACTCAGCAGTGGCCACAGGACTGGAAAAGGTCAGTTTTCCTTCCAATCACAGAAAAAGACAATGCCAGAGAATGTTCAAACTACTGCATAATTGCGCTCATCTCACATGCTAGCATATGAATGCTCAAAATTCTCCAAGCTAGTATCAATGGTATGTGAACCGAGAACTTTCAGATGTTCAAGCTGGATTTAGAAAAGGCAGAGGAACCAGAGATCAAATTGCCAACATTCACTGGATCATAGGAAAAATGAGAGAGTTCCAAAATAATATCTACTTCTTCATTGACTACACTAAAACCTTTGACTGTGTAGATCACAACAAACTGTGGAAAATTACTAAAGAGATAGGAATACCAGACCACCTGCCTCCTGAGAAATCTGTATGCAGGTCAAGGAGAAATGGTTAGAAGTGCACAGGGAACAACAGACTGGTTCCAAAATGGGAAAGGATATATCAAGGCTGTATATTGTCACCTTGCTTGTTTAACTTATATGCCGAATACATCATGTGAAATGCCAGACTGGATGAAGCACAGCTGGATTCAAGATTGCATGGAGAAATATCAATAACCTCAGATATGCAGATGACACCACCCTGATGGCATAAAGCGAAGAACTAAGGAGCCTCTTGATGAAAGTGAGAGAGGAGAGTGAAAAAAGTGGCTTAAAACTCAACATTCGGCAAATGAAGATCATGGCATCAGGTCCCATCACTTCAAGGAAAATAGATAGGGAAACAATGGAAACAGTGACAGACTATCTTCTTGAGCTCCAAAATCACTGCAGATGGTGACTGCAGCCACGAAATTAAAACACACTTGCTCCTTGGAAGAAAAGCTTTGACAAACCTCAACAACATATTAGAAAGCAAAGACACTATTTTGCCAAAAGTTTCATTTAGTCAAAGCTATGGTTTTTCCAGTAGTCATGTATGGCTGTGGGAGTTGGACCATAAAGAAACCTGAATTCCGAAGAACTGATGCTTTTGAACTGTGGTGTTGGAGATGATCCCTTGAACAGCAAGAAGATCAAATCAGTTCATCCTAAAGGAAATCAGTCCTGAATATTCATTGGAAGGACTGACGCTGATCAGATCCAATACTTTGAATCTGATGAGAAGAACTGACTCACTGGAAAAGTCCCTGATGCTAGGGAAGATTGAAGGCAGGAGAAGAAGGGGACAAGAGAGGATGAAATGGTTGGATGGCATCACTGACTCAACGGACATGGGTTTGAGAAAGCTCCAGGAGTTGGTGATGGACAAGAGAGCCTGGTGTGCTGCAGTCCATGGGGTCACAAAGTGTCAGACACAACGGAGTGAACTGAACTGAACTGGTAGTTGATTTACACTGTTGTGCCGATCACTGCTGTACAGCCAAAAGACTCAGTTATACATATATATGCATCATTTTAAATATTCTTTTCCATTGTGGTTTATTATAGGATATCAAGGAGAGTTCCCTGTGCCCTACATTAGGACCTTGTTTATCCGTTCTATGTAATAGTTTGCATCTGGTGGCTCAGACGATAAAGCATCTGCCTACAATGCGGGAGACCCAGGTTCAGTCCCTGGGTTGGGAAGATCTCCTGGAGAAGGAAATGGCACCCCACTCCAGTCCTCTTGCCTGGAAAATCCCATGGATGGAGGAGCCTGGCAGGCTACAGTCCATGCGGTCGCAAACAGTGGGACATGACTGAGCGATTTCACTTTCTTTTCACTTTCACCAACCTGAAAACCCCAGTAGATTTTTAAAATTTATAACAATATCATATGGCTCAACCCAATAGTTAATCATTTGTTTCCCTCATTTTAACTATATATCAATAGGACTGTTATTATGGTTTAGTCATTCAGTTGTGTCTGACTCTTTGGGACCCTATGGATTACATTGTAGCCTCTGTCCACAGGATTTCCCCAGCAAGAATACTGGAGTGGGTTGTCCTTTTCCTCCTCCAGGGGATCTTCTCAGCTCAGGGATCAAACCCACCACTCCTGCATTGGCAGGCTGGTTCTATACTGCTGAGACACCAGGGAAGCCCCATATCAATAGCATGCATTTCCTTAATGTTGCGTGGTAGCCTGGATGGGAGAGGAGTTTAGGGGAGAATTGGTACATGTATATGTATGGCTGAGTCCCTTCATTGTTCACCTGAAACTATTACAATATTGTAATTATTTATACCCCAATTCAAAATAAAAAATTTAAAATATAGCATTCAAGTCCTATTTTTTTTTATTATAAAATTAGCAGTGCAGATAGATTTCTCAGAGCAAGCATAATGAAATGTAATAATTATCATTTCTTATTTGTAAAAGCATGTATCCAAAAGTATCACCTTTGTGTTAAATTTTTGTATGTCATTATAGAAAATTTTATAATTTTTAGAAAATGTTGTTTGAGGATTCACAAGAGTGTAATGAATGTATTTCAACC
>SJYT01025732.1:0-51386 GCA_006410635.1 Cephalophus harveyi
GGAATGATGCTAAAGCTGAAACTCCAGTACTTTGGCCACCTCATGTGAAGAGTTGACTCATAGGAAAAGACTTTGATGCCGGGAGGGATTGGGGGCAGGAGGAGAAGGGGATGACAGAGGATGAGATGGCATCACTGACTCGATGGACATGAATCTGAGTGAACTCTAGGAGTTGATGATGGACAGGGAGGCCTGGCGTGCTGTGATTCATGGGGTTGCAAAGAGTCGAACATGACTGAGCGACTGAACTGAACTGAAGGTCCTTTAATAAGGAACTAGAAGATAAGGACCTAGAATCCTTGTCTTCAGGCTATTTATCTGTAAGTCCATTTTGTTTTCAAGATTTTGGATCATTTTCACTATCATTATTTGGAATTTTTTATCAGGTAGACTCCCTATCTCTTCCTCTTTTGTTTGGTTTGGTGGGCATTTATCCTGTTCCTTTACCTGCTCAGTATTTCTCTGCCTCTTCTTTTGTTTATATTGCTGTGTTTGGGGTGGCCTTTCTGTATTCTGGCAGTTTGTGAAGTTCTGTTTATTGTGGAGCTTCCTCACTGTGGGTGGGGTTGTACAGGTGGCTTGTCAAGGTTTCCTGGTTAGGGAAGCTTGTGTCAGTGTTCTGGTGGGTGGAGCTGGATTTCTTCTCTCTGGAGTGCAATGAAGTGTCCAGTAATGAGTTATGAGATATCAGTGCGTTTAGTGTGACTTTGGGCAGTCTGTATATTGAAGCTCAGGGCTATGTTCCTGTGTTGCTAGAGAATTTGCGTGGTATGTCTTGCTCTGGAACTTGTTGGCCCTTGGGTGGTACTGGTTTTCAGTGTAGGTATGGGGGCGTTTGATGAGCTCCTGTCAGTTAATGTTCCCTGGAGTCAGGAGTTCTCTGGTGTTCTCAGGATTTGGACTTAGGCCTCCTGCCTCTGGTTTTCTGTCTTATTCTTACAGTAGCCTCAAGACTTCTCCATCTATACAGCACCAATGAGAAAACATCTAGGTTAAAGATGAAAAGTTTCTCCACAGTGAGGGCCACCCAGAGAGGTTCACAGAGTTACATGGAGAAGAGAAGCGGGAGGAGGGAGATAGCGGTGACCAGGAGGAGAAGAGGGGGAATCAAAAGAGGAGAGAGCAAGCTAGCCAGTAATCACCTCCTTATATGCTCTCCACAGTCTGGACTTCTCAGAGATGTTCACAGAGTCATACAGAGAAGAGAAGAGGGAGGAAGGAGACAGAGGTGGCAAGGAGGATAAAGGGGAGAATCAAAAGGAGAGAGACAGATCCAGCCAGTAATCAGTTCCCTAAGTATTCTCCACAGTCTGGAACACACAAAGAGAATCACAGAGTTGGGTAGAGAAGAGAAGGGTGAGGGAGGAGATAAAGGCGACCTGGTGGAGAAAAAGAAGAGTCCAAAGGGGGAGAGAGCAGTTAAGCCAGTAATCTCACTCCCAAGTAAAAATGGGTACTGAAGATTGCGTTCTTAAAGGTACAAAATTGATAACAAATACCAAAAAGCAAAGATTAAAAATCTAGAGTAGAGGTTGGATTCTCAAAAATACAATATTAAAGAAAAAAACAAAGTCACAAAAATTATAAAATATGTATATATGAAGTTTGCTTTAAAAAATAGGGTCTTTTTTTTTTTTGCAAAGTAATAGTAGGCTATAAAAATGAAATTAAAGGAGTAATAGAGGGTTAAAAATAAAAATTTTTTTAAATTTAAAGAATGATAATAAAAATATATCTAGGACTTTCTCTGGTGGTGTTGTGGACAGTGTGGGGTCAGTTCATTTTCAGATAGTTCCTTCATCTGGCTTATATTTTTCAAGATCTATAGGCCCTTTCCTATGTAGTCAGTGCTAACTACAGGGTTTTAATCTATTGCACCTGTCACTTCCAAGGCGGTTCCCTCTGTTTGTTTTAGCTTCTTCTGTTCCCTGGTCTCTTCAGTGTCTAATTTCTGCTCTGACACCTGGGGGCGGTGGTGGACACATTTTTAGGCTCACTTGTTCAGTCGTGCTGTGGGGAGGGAGGAACAATGCAAACAAATAACACTAGCATGTGCTCGCAGCGTCTCGGCCACACTGGCATCACTCCCGCTCACTGCATGTGTGCTTCCCTTGTCTGTACTGCTTAGACTCTAGGTTGCTCTGCCGGGAACTGTCTGGGGCCGGCCCTGGGTTGTATGCCCTTCCCAGGTCTAAGCCTCTCAGGTTCAGTTACTCGGGTGCTCCACAAAGGCGCAGACTCTGTTGGGCCTGCGTTTTGTACCCTTCCTAGGTCCGAGCAGCTCAGGTGACCAGGTGCTGGTGAGCGTGGTTGCTGTGACTTATTGCCTCCCCTGTCCCTGCCGCTCAGTTTTCTGGGTGTACAACCAGCGCACCTTCTCAGGTGTGCCATGTGTCTCTTCTGGGGAGCTGATCTCTGGCTGCGACCTTCCCGGCAGATGTTGACTGTCCAGAATCCCAAGAAGTCTTAGTTAGCAATGAAGCCTGCTTGCATTTTGGTAGATGATGCCTCTCTGGGGCTGCAATTGCCCCCTTCCAGCTCTGGCTGCCCTCCCCTGCCTGTTTCCGCCAGGGGATGGGCTGGTCCGCAGCTGGCTAGCTCTGCTCAGTCCTTTGTTCTGTGAGTGGACCTGGTGGTGTCTTAGGTTAGGGCTTTTCCTGGGATAGCTGTCCCATGGTCTGGTTTGCTGTCTCCAGTTAGTTCCCTCAGATTGCCCTCGGGCCATTCAGGCCCATTCCTTACTCTAAGCAATGCAGCCCACACCTCCCTGCCCAGCCCCCGCTTGCTAGGGGAGGGTGCGGGCTTCTGCGCTGCTTCTCTGCTGGGAGTTACTGTTGGGCATGTAATCTGTGGGTTTAAATTATTTATTTATTTTTCCTCCCAGTTATGTTGCCCTCTGAGGTTCCAAGGCTCACCACAGATTCACCAGTGAGAGTGTTTCCTGGTGTTTGGAAACTTCTCTCTTTTTTAAGACTCTCTTCCCAGGATGGATCTCTGTCCCTACCTCTTTTTTCTCTCTTTTTATCTTTTGTATTTTTTCCTACCTCCTTTCGAAGACAATGGGCTGCTTTTCTGGGTGCCTGATGTCCTCTGCCAGCATTCAGAAGTTGTTTTATGGAATTTACTCAGCTTTCAAATGTTCTTTTGAAGAATTTGTGGGAAAGAAAGTGGTTTCCCTGTCCTGTTCGTCCGCCATCTTAGGACCGCCCCTGTCTCTGCTTTTTAATATGCTCTCTAGGTTTGTCATAGCTTTTCTTCCAAGGAGCAAGTGTCTTTTAATTTCATGGCTGCAGTCAACATCTGCCGTGATTTTGGAGCCCCCCAAAATAGTCTCTCACTGTTTCCATTGTTTCCCCATCTATTTGTATATGATACACACTCTTGCTATTGTATGTATATGCCTTACAATATAATTATCCTATTGTGTTGTCATTTTCTTGCTATATATCTATCTTGATCTCTCAGAGGAGCCTGGTAGGCTACAGTCCATGGGGTTGCAAAGAGTCGGACACGACTGAGCGACTTCACAAGTTGTCATTTTCTTGCTATATATCTATCTTGATCTCTCATTAGTCCACCTTAGCCATTTTGTCCCTTTTACTTTTCAAGTTATAAACATAATACATGCTTTAAAAAAAAAAAAAAAAAAAAAACAGCCCTAGTATTTATAAAGTATGGGTCTAATTTTTTATCTCCCCTTCCTCACTTCTTCCCATAAGTTATCATTATTATTATATTGACTATCTTTCTAAATCTAGAAAATGATACATACACCAATATATATTATTTTCTTTAAAAAGGGGGAAATAGTTCATATATTCTGAAACATTGTTGTTCTTATTCGGTGTGTCTATTAGATAATGGGGCTTCCCAGGTGGTGCAGTGGTCGAGAATCTGCCTGCCAATGCAGGAGGTGTTAAGCTTTGATTCCTTGGGTTGGGAAGATCCCCTGGAGTAGGAAGTAGTAATCTGTTCTAGTGTCCTGGCCTGGAAAATTCTGTGGCCAGAGGAGCCTGGCAGGCTACATACAGTTCATGGGGCTGCAGAGTCAGACGCGACTGAGTGAGCACACAGGCATGGACTAGCTGCTGTTTCTGTGTTGACACAAAGGGTTGAATTGCCCTCCTGTAAATGAGAGCTCTTACCCAGCACCAAACCTTAATCGTGATTCCGAGGTTACAGGCAAGAAAGAGGAACACAGGAACTAGGCACAAAATTCCTTTCTGGAGGAGCCCCCAGCCAGTGGACACAGCTTCCAAAAAATGTCACTTTTTCATACTAGGACATACTATCAGCATGCTTAAAACACCTCCTTACACCTAGACTGACGTTATGTATTTCTCACAAACTTTTACTGCGATTTTTAACAGACTTTTACAGATATTTTTAATGTGTTGAGTAAAATTCAACCTAGAAACACATTATTTTTTGTTTTGTTTGGGGTTACCAGACCAGTTGTGAACAACATATACAGAAACATTTTCTTAAAGGAAGACTCTTCGGTTTGGGGAATCCCAAGATTTATACTCCATTAGTTCCCCAAATAGAAAATGTCTTTGTGATTACCTCCAGCCAGCTATGCTCTATATATCCATATGTTCTCAGATTATTTACAATAGCAATTAAGACAGATCGGGTATTTCCTGACATTTTAAAATGAAAGACTGTGTTATCTATTAAAACCTTTTAGCTTGTTTGCACAGAGGAGGTCTGGCATCAATCTGGGAATCCCTCGATGAAGGATTGAGCCACAGGCTTGCTGATAACCATTACCCACTCATTCTTGTTTCAATACATTTCAACCATATTCATTCTTTTAATGAGTGATTTTGATAGTTTAATTTTTCAAGGAGCTTTATTGTTAAAAGCAATGCAGCAAATGTGCTTGTACATCATCTGTGTGCCTTTTTGTCTCTCCTTTCTTTAGGAGAGACACTCAGAAGTTAATATTCTGGGTAGAAGAGAATATGAATTTAATATATTGATAGATATTGCTCAGTCACTCTCCTAGAAGATTATGCAGATTTATTTTCCCACCTGTTTTTCTATGACATCTAGGGTACAAGCTATTATTAGAAAAAATTGCCAATCTAATATAAAAAGTAGCACTTCATAGTTTTAGCTTGCTTTCTTTGATTTAGAGAGGTTGATGTACAGTATTAATGACCACAAAGCTGCTCTTGTCCACTCTTGGGCTAAGTGCTGCTACAGAAAAGGACAGTATCATTGTGACTACCCTTCCATTATTCACATTTACCTGTCAGTGGGTAGTTTTAAGAGCTGCATAGTTGAGATGCTGAGCATGCTGCTGCTGCTGCTGCTAAGTCACTTCAGTCGTGTCCGACTCTGTGTGACCCCATAGACGGTAGCCCACCAGGCTCCCCCGTCCCTGGGATTCTCCAGGCAAGAACACTGGAGTGGGTTGCCATTTCCTTCTCCAATGCATGAAAGTGAGAAGTGAAAGTGAAGTCGCTCAGTCGTGTCCGACTCAGCGACCCCATGGACTGCAGCCCACCAGGCTCCTCCGTCCATGGGATTTTCCAGGCAAGAGTACTGGAGTGGGGTGCCATTGCCTTCTCCGGATGCTGAGCATATCAGAAGTTTTTCTGTGATGCTCTGTTCACATGGAATCCAGTGAATATTTGAATGGAATATAGGAACCTTTTATCAAGCCCAAAGCATCTCTTCCTGGTTTTTAATATGCTTTCTTGCTTAATGACCTTGAGTTAGAAAACAAAGATTGTATTCAGAAGTGTATTCAGAGATGATGTAAGAACAGTTGGACTGTGTAGTACTCATAGTTCTTAGATGGTTCATTTACAACAGTGTATCACAGTGAAAGTGATCGCTATGGTTTTTTGTTTGTTTGTTTTGTTTAAGTGACCACTGTGAAAGTGCCATTTTCAACAGAGAAAAGGGTTTGCTAAAATCTTGAGTTTTTTTTTTTGGCTGCGCAGAATCTTTTCTGTTGTGTGGGCTTTTCTCTAGCTGTGGTGAGCGGGGATTACTCTAGTTGCAGTGGGAGAACCTCTTAGTGCCGTGGCTTCTCTTGTTGCGGAGCACCGGCTCTAGGGAGCGCGGGATTCAGTGGTTGCTGCGTGTGGCCTCAGTAGTTGCACGGCTCCCGGGCTCCAGAACACAGGCTTAGTAGCTGTTGTTCATGGGCTCAGCCACTCCAGGGCGTGTGGGATCCTCCTGGCCCAGCGATTGAGTCTGTGTCCCTGCATCGGGAGGTGGACTCTCCACCCTGAGTCACCAGGGAAGTATATATAACTTTTTGAGTTTTGATTACATTTTAGGCTAGTTTGAGCAAATCATTGGAATTAAAAGAATTATCCATGGACAATGCCAGATTGGGTGATTATCATTTGATGGCGAGTTTGGATTTTTTCCCCCAATCTCTCTAGTATCTTCTTTATCTGTTATTTGGATGTTCTTTCCAGCCTAGGATCTCTCTCTCTCTTTTTTTTAATTAACTTTCTTTAAGTATAACTTATATACAATAAAATATAACAAATATATAGGTCAATGAATTGTAATAAATGTACACATCTGTTTAAGTAATATTCCATTCAAAACATAGAACATAAAAAAACAAAAAATGAACATTTCCATCACCCCAAAAAAGCTCCCTCAGATATTTTCCTAGTCAACTGCTTTCCACTGTGCCCAGGCAATCATATCCTTTTGGGTCTGTTTCTTTTCCCTCAACACTGTTTTTGAGATTCATCTTTGTTGTGTGTGTCAGTAATGTTTTCTGTTTTTATTTCTGGATATTCTATTTTGTTTACATATCTTAGTTGATTTATCTTTTAATCTGTTATTAGACATTTGGGTTTTTCTGGTTTGGGGCTTTTATAAATAAAAATGCTATGTTGCTGTTTTTTGGCCACATCCTACAACTTGTGGGATCTTAGTTTCCTGACCAGGGATTAAACTCTGGCCCGTGGCAGTGAAGGCAGTGAATCCTAACCACTGGACCACCAGGGAATTCCCTGAACATTTTTGCATAGGTCTTTTGTGGTCATGTATTTTCACTTTTGGGTGAATGTTTAAAAGTGGAAAAATACTGGGTCATATAGTAAGCGTAGTTTTAACTTCCAAAAACCTGTCAAACAGTTTTTCAAAGTGTTTGTGCCATTTTACGTTCCTACTAACAATGTCTCAGAGTCCCAGTTACTTCACATTTTTGTCACCTCTTACAATGATCTGTTTTGCTTTCTAGTTTTAGCCATTTTAGTGGCTGTGTATGGCTTTTAATTTGGATTTCTTGAATGAAATATTTTGATGGAGAATGTCCTTGAGGTTTTCTTTGACTTTTCTATAGGACTGTAGAATTGTATACACTAATGGAAAATAATTTTTCTCTTATATTTAAATTTTTTTCTTTAGGTTTCTTTAAAAGTGATTGAAAACAGTAATTCAAAATGCCTGAAAATCCTGCTACAGGTAAACTAGATATATACTTCTTTCACTGAATTAATTATTCAAAAATGGAATGTAAGATGAGATTTAACTTGTACTCATTATCCTTTTTAAAAAAGATAAACTGCAGGTCCTGCAAGTTCTTGATCGCTTGAAAATGAAATTGCAGGAGAAGGGTGACACTTCGCAGAATGAAAAGCTCTCTCTGTTTTATGAGACACTAAAGAGCCCCCTTTTCAACCAGATACTCACACTTCAACAGTCCATCAAGCAACTGAAGGGGCAAGTAAGTTACCCATCAAGGTTTACCTGTTGCTATTATTCAAACCAGCAAAGAAAGATAGAAGGAAATAGATACAGTCTACTCTTAATTCTGCAAAGAGGCTATATTGGGACTTGTGTGCAGGTAGTATTGGCATAGATAGTTTAAAAATGTTGATAATAAGTTTTGTGTTTGGCTTTGGATTCTAGTTTTTATACTTATTTATGTAAAGGTCAGATTCTTTGAAAATTCTCAACATTTTCTTCAGAATTACAGGACACATAGCCCCTCTGCTTGGAGTGATGTTAATTAAGAGTTTTACCTACTCTTTTGGTTGTTCTATTTTGGGGTCAGGGATGGCAAATTGATTTTAAATAATCTATTCTAGACGCTGAGCTTGAATAGTAGCTATCTTATAGATTAAGTATGGGCAGAATTTTAAATGTAGTAGAGTTGCTATGTGAAAATTAACAAAATTTGGGGAAAAAAATGCTTTTTGCTGATAAACCAAAATGCCTATCCATAAATATTTAGCAAGCGATTTTTCTATAACTAACTAAGGATTAAATTCTGCACATATGTCTTTCTGTGAATTACTTGCTCTAGATCAAAATTTATACCAGGATTTTAGCACTCCCCATATTGAAGCTTCTATATTCTCTGATAATGGAATGAGTACATCACAGCAGTGAATGCTGTTGCTGGCAATAGAAGTTGGGAAAGATCACTACAAATCTATCACTCATACTGGACTAAAATTGGACTTAAGCAACTGTTCCATCATAATAACAATCTTTTATGTTTATTTAGTGTGCAGTTATGTAAATAATCATATTTTATTCAGTCAGCTATAAAATCCATGTGATTTTTCATATCTGTGTTTTCATAGAGGTTTTATGGGTGTTGATTTTTTTCTGTGAGTCTTATGACATTTGTTCTTGATATTTCCTTTGTTCTATTGTATTGGTACTTGTATCAACCAGTGGTATTTTTAAATCAATCAATTAATTAATTTGGTCGCACCATGAGGCATGACAGATTTTAGTTCCCTGACCAGGGATTGAACCCATGCTCCCTATATTGGGAGAGCAGAGTCTTAATCTTAACCACTGGACCAACGGGGAAGTCCCTCAGCCAATGATATTTTAAAAATTAACCTCTATTTTTCTTTTTCCTTAATTTCCCACCTTTTTTTCCCCCCTACTAGTGTTTCAGTGGCTTTGCAATACATTTGCTACTAATGGGCAGGTTATTTAATCCCTGTGTGCTTCAGTTTCCATGTTCACAAAATGAAATAAGAGTATCTCTAGGGCTATTGTAAAGATTAAGTGAGATATTGTATAGGAGTTTGGGTATAGTACTTTACTTATAGCAAGCACTTAATAAATGCTGTGTTACCTTTGAATATACTACCTGCAGATCTTTTGTGTTTCCCCACATGGAAATGTATGAAAGTGAAAGTTAGTCACACAGTTGCCTCCAACTCTTTGTGATCCCATGGACTGTAGCCTGCCCTGCTCCTCTGTCCATGGAATTTTCCAGGCAAGAGTACAGGAGTAGGTTGCCATTTCCTTCTCCAGGGGATCTTCCTGACCCAGGGATCAAACCCAGGTCTCCTGCATTGCAGGCAGATTCCTTACCAACTGAGCCACTGAAATGTATAGATAAATGCAGAAGGGCTCAGGGTCTTACATGCATGTTTGTGTGACTGGACATGTCTATGTATGTAAAGTATAATGAGCTATATTACATGCTATCTTAACCTGAGGTAACAGTAGAAGGCAGGAAATGAGAATAAGTTAAACATTTTGTATAATACTAAATAAAACATTTATAGCCTTATAGATACAGATTCATGTATCTGTATCTTATTTCTTTCACATGTCTATATTTAGCATGCCATTATACATGTAAGAGATAAAATATAATATTTAATAAATAGAAATACTTCTTGTCTGTAGGTTTCTGTTGATAATTCTCTCTTTTTTTCTCCAACAGCTCAACCATATACCCTCAGATTGTTCAGCCAACTTTGATTTTTCTAGGAAAGGGTTATTGGTGTTCACGGATAGTGCCATTACTAATGGGAATGCCCACAGGTCCTCTAATAACTTGACTGTATCTGGGTTATTTTCTTGGACTCCAAAGTCAGGAAATGAAGATTTTAACTCAGTCATACAACAGATGGCCCAGGTAAAGTTATATCTTGTCAAGGGACTATTTAGTTTTATTTCTATTGTTGGAGGTTAAAAAAGAAACCTACACTCACACTTTTTGCCTCTAAAATGTGTTACTCTGTGTTTTGTTTGCTTGTGTTTTTGTATTGTTAGGAGGAGTTGATACTATTTTCTAATCTGTGAGTTGGAAATTTGTTAAAATTACATCAGAAAAATATTCATGCACCTGGTGAAGATAGTTTTTAAGACAATGACTCCAGTCTGACACATCTGTACACTTGTAAGGAAAGAGATTCTCACAGTTTTGCTCATAGAAGGAAAAATAATGTGTCTGTTGAAGTGATATAATTCCTTTGAAATTATTTTAAATTTTATATCAAAACAATTAATGGGAGTTAGAACTAATATAATTTGGAAAATCTAGTATATATAATTTAGAAATCTAGTATATATAATTTATAGTATATATAAAATCCAAATGTAATTTGGAAAATTATAATTTGGAAAGTCTAGGAAAACATTTGAAACTGTAATCCCATTTCATCCTTAGTATCTATTAAAATCAAATGATAGACAGTTGAATTTTTAGATGTGCTAGTTTCCTTTAGTCACCTTGCTTTCTAACAAGTACCCTAAAAAATGGAACTTGAGTTTGAAAGTTAAAAAGAATCTATTTAAGGTGTGATAGTTAAATAATGTTCTACACCTAATTCCTTTTTTGATCTAATTTCTCTATCCCCTTAATTTGACTAATAATTATTTTTATGTGATGCTTTTATTAGTTGATTACATTTATGAAGTTCTCATGTAATAAATACAATTAATTATTCACCAAAGCAATAAAATACTTGTCACAGGTAGCCCCATTTGAATGGTGGCCTTTCTGTAATCTTTTGAATTAGCCTAATAAAATATTAATTTATCACAATAGAATTAAAAACAGAACCCTAAAAAATGCAGCTGATTCTGATTTAGGTCTCAACACTAGAATATTTTTTGATAAGTCTAGTTTACTTTTCTTATTTAAAAATAATATTTTGCTTCAAGAGAATTTAGAGAAATTCATTATAAAAAGTAATTTAGAATTTACTATAGGAAAAGACATTTTTTCTCAGGAATTTTCATCTAGCTTGGGATTCATCTCATACCGTGAATGAAGTGTGAAAATATCTCTTCAATTCCCTGAGGTTGCAGAACAGTGCACATGCCCCCTTATGTTCTACTGAAAATAATCAAGTGAGAGGATTTCCAGAAATAAATAATTTATTACTGAAATGCTGAGTTTATTTGGTTTCCTAGAAATGACTTAAGAGAAGCTGTTTGGGGGCTACTTACAAAATAGAAATGTTAGTTCCTTAGAAAGGGCAGGTTGGTTAAATGTAAATTTTCATTGACTTTTTTTAAATCTCCCTTCATTAGGGCCGGCAAATCGAATACATAGATATAGAACGGCCTTCAACTGGAGGCCTTGGATTCAGTGTGGTGGCCCTTAGAGGTCAAAATCTGGGAGAAGTCAACATCTTCGTGAAGGAAGTGCAGCCAGGGAGTATAGCTGGCAGGTGAGGAAGCGTGGTCATTTGCTTTTTGCTAATTTTTTTCTAATGTTTTCTGAAAACATTAAGGAGAATAAGAAACTAGTGATACCAGAACAGTTGACGATAGCAGCTAATGCTCTCCTCTTCTTATGCGTTTTTCAGGCCTTTTGCATCTATTCTCACATATACCTGTGGCATCAGTCTAGCTAGTAGTATCATTATTCCATTTTATAGATGTGAATGTTCAGAGAAGTTCAGTGGTTTCCCTATAGGCACAGAGCTATTAATGCTGGAACCATGATGTGATTCTCAGACTGTCTGATGGCAAAGCTCATGTTCTTTCCATTCCATCACACTCTCTCACAACTGAATGTGACACAGCAATGGTTTGATCAGTAAGATGGGCATATTAAAATTTACATTCCACATATTTTATTACTTATTAAACTTGAGATTGTAACAACTTTTTTATTGGTCATTACATGCTGTTTATTTCACTTATTGTTAACAAAAATCTCCCTGAAGTCTATGTGATTCCCCCTCTGCACTTGTGCCTGAGTTTTATTTTTTTAAGGGTTATGTGTAAGACTTGTATTTTGTCTCTACTTGATTTCAGCTCTTTTTTTTCATATTTTATTTTATTATTATTATTATTATTTTTACTTTACAATATTGTATTGCTTTTGCCATACATCAACATGAATCCACCACGGGTGTACACGTGTTCCCAATCTTGAACCCCTCCTCCCACCTCCCAGTGAAGTCCAGTAGTCAATTATATTTGAGAAACTCAATCCTCTGTTTGGAGATTAGATATACATACTTCAGTTCAGTTCAATTCAGTTCAGTCACTCAGTTATGTCCGACTCTTTGTGACCCCATGAATCGCAGCACGCCAGGCCTCCCTGTCCACTACCAACTCCTGGAGCTCACTCAGACTCACGTCCATTGAGTCCCTGATGCCATCCAGGCATCTCATCCTCTGTCGTCCCCTTCTCCTCCTGCCCCCAATCCCTTCCAGCATCAGAGTCTTAGGATAGTCATATAATTTATTGTCCAAGTTGGGACATTTTGTTGGAGAGTTAGAGGCTGTGCCATTAATATGACCCTGAGACAGGAGGTATAATTGGGACTATGCTGGCAAAGCTAGGCAATTCAGGGTAAACTGGACTTAGAGTCACTTGACAGTAGCTTCTTTAAGGCTATGAAGTCCCTTGACAGAAAGCCTACTTAACTTTGATTGACTCAGATTTTCTTTTTAATTTTTTTTGACTTAAGAATCATTATTGGGATATAGTTCACATAATGTAAGTGTCACCATTTTGGGGTATGTAATTCAGTGGTTTTAGTGTATTTTTAAGGTTGTTAACCATTTTGTGGTCCATTCTTACGTCTAAATTACCCTCTACTAATAGGTCTGTAAGTACAACCTGAGGTGAGCACTTCTGAAAAGAAGAGTTTCATATTTGAGTGTGTAAAGACTTGTCACCACAGCTAAGTAGTCAGGGAGCTTTCTGGAACCAGTGGTGCTTAAGGGAAATTTGAGAGGCAACAGTGGAGTCTCCAGAGGGCAGAAGGTGCTGGGGAGAGGAATAGATACTTTACCTGTAGCCCTGAGAAGAGGTGGAACACAGCTCACATCTTAGGAGTGTGTCTGGTGTTTATCTGATGTGGTAGTTAAGTTGCTAGAGAGAGGTAGAGGCCAGCCACGCAGGACCTTCTGGATCATTTTAAATGCTCTTTCTTTCTTCTGAGGATTCTCCGCATTGAACTGTGTTATATCAGGAGCTTTCTGAACATCCTTTGGCTTTTGAAGTCATGGAAATCCATTATTTCTGAATGTTGCAGTGGAGAGAAAAGAACTGGTCTCACCTTGAATGCAAGCTGTGAATTCATTTATATATATAGCATGAGAGAGTTAAATTATAAATAATAGTAGGAGTAAAATGAGTCAGCTTTAGAATGCATCAAAATAATATTTGCCAGAAGACGTCTGCAGTTTTTTTATTTTGCGTTGTTTATATTCCCTAAGCAGATACTGACTGGAAAGAAATGAGATGTCCTGGAAGTCTCCTGGGTAGAGGAAAAGGTAGATTAAAATAGAATTGATTTCCAGAAAATAGAAAATTTTAGTGTGAGTAAATTAAGGACCAACGTATTGCAAAATGAGTTATTAATATATCAGGGTCAAAAAGATTCAAGAGTAACTCATTCATTTGGGATTAATTAAGAAATCTCCCTGAATGCATAAGCTGTGAGTAGGAATTTAGGTGAAGAAGTTAGAGGAAGGAGGATGTGGGAGATGGGAAAATGGAAGGTGATTCCTGGATATTGTCCTGGAGAGGTCATATTTAAAAATAAATGTTCCTTAAAAAAAAAAAGATTTCTTCAGGACTGGGGAGAAGTTCACAAGCAACATTTTCAATGTTAAAAAATATATATTTCAAAATTATGAAAATCATTTTGAAAGTAATACATGGCTATAATATAAAATATAGAAATATATTAACTCCTCCTACACACCAAAAAGCTCCTGGAGTTTGACTACCCTGAGACAACTGTAGGAAACACATTGGGATGTTTTTTTTGGCTGCACCGTGTCACTTGCATGATGTTAGTTTCCCAACTAGAAATTGAACCCAGACCACAGCAGTGAAAGTGCTGAGTCTTAACCACTGGACTGTCAAGAAATTCACCAGAACATTTTCTTTTTATAAAGACAAGGTCTTAAAGTATGTACAATTTTATATCACTTTCTTGTTCTCTAATATAAGCCTTTCCTAATATAATAAAAGGATATATATAAGCAACATTTTTAATGCAATGTGACCTATTCTAAGAGCCAACCACAATTTTGGCATCAAAAATGAAATAACCAATTTGTTAGTTCCAAAGGAGAGTAGACAATGGCATCCCACTCCAGTACTCTTGCCTGGAAAATCCCATAGATGGAGGAGCCTGATAGGCTGCAGTCCATGGGGTCGCTAAAAGTTGGATACGACTGAGCGACTTCACTTTCACTTTTCACTTTCATGCATTGGAGAAGGAAATGGCAACCCACTCCAGTGTTCTTGCCTGGAGAATCCCAGGGATGGGGGAGCCTGGTGGGCTGCCGTCTATGGGGTCGCACAGAGTCGGACACGACTGAAGTGACTTAGCAGCAGTAGCAAGGAGAGTATAAAACATATGAGTCCCTCTTCTCAGGAAACTTAAAATCTAGTAGGGAAGGATGTGGCTAGCTCTGTGGACAGTGCACTTAGTAAAAATGAACGCTCAGTGAGTGATAAGCAAGTAGCTCAGAGAATCCTGATAATGAGGTGAGTGATGAAGAGACAGTTTGCAACACAGAGGATTGAATTTGGCTGAGTGGAGGGGAAGGGCATTAGAGAGAGAAAACCATTTACACAAAAGCAGGAAATACCAGACATGTTTGAGAGGAAAAGAGATCAGGATAGTTGGAAAAGGGGTTTATATATAGAGAGAGGAAGCCAAGTTAGAAGAGTACTTTGGGGCCAAATGTAGTGGCCTTTGAATACCAGTCGAGTTTACATTGTGTCCTAGAGGTCAGGAGCTACCGAATTCTGCATAGGGGTGATATAATGAATTTTCATAATTCTAAATTTAAGAATTATATTTCTCTGTTCTGAGATGAATCCCTTCTCAGAGAGATTTTTACTTTTGAAGGTTAAAGGAGTTCTTTTATGAAACAGTCATGACAAAATTCTTTGCTTTGATGCTCCGCTCCTTGCTGGCCAACAACCATAGACAGTCATTATATACTTTTGAGATAAGAAATACCAGCACAGTTCAGTTCAGTTCAGTCCAGTCGCTCAGTCATGTCCAACTCTTTGCAGCTCCATGGACTGCAGCACGCCAGGCCTCCCTGTCCATCACCAACTCGCGGAGTTTACTCAAACTCATGTCCATTGAGTCAGTGATGCCATCCAACCATCTCATCCTCGCCTTCAATCTTTTCTCGCCTTCAATCTTTCCCAGCATCAGGGTCTTTTCAAATAAGTCAGCTCTTCACATCAGGTGGCCAATGTATTGGAGTTTTAGCTTCAACATCAGTCCTTCCAATGAATATTCAGGACTGATTTCCTTGAGGATTGACTGGTTGGATCTCCTTGCAGATTCAGCACAGGAGAGCCTAGAAAAATAAACCTTGAGGAATTTTGCAAGTCAGCTTTAGGTATTAGATATGGATCTCAGTTAGATGGTTGACATTGAGAATAGAAAGGAGAGATGGGTGGATACAACAGAGATAAAGATAAGAAGGAACTGTGGAGATAATGAAGAGGAGGAGGGGTGTTTAGGAGATAATGAAGTCATATATAGTAAACCAGAGTAAATCCTATTCTTAGTATGCTCTTTAAGAAGTTACAGAGTATGGTTTACAGTCAGACTCTTAGATAAGATGCTAAACTCCCTTTAATTTCTTACATGTAAAATTTAACTAAAGTACTTTAAAAGGTGATTGTAAAGACTAAAGTAGATAATGCCTGTAAAGCATTTAGCAGAGTTTCTGGCTCCTAATAAGTGCTCAATAAATATTAACTATATTGAACATTTCTGGAGGAGGGCATGGCAAACCAGTCCAGTATTATTAGATACTACCTCTTCTCAGGAAACTTAAAATCTAGTAGGGAAGGATGTGGCTAGCTCTGTGGACAGTGCACTTAGTAAAAATGAACGCTCAGTGAGTGATAAGCAAGTAGCTCAGAGAATCCTGATAATGAGGTGAGTGATGAAGAGACAGTTTGCAACACAGAGGATTGAATTTGGCTGAGTGGAGGGGAAGGGCATTAGAGAGAGAAAACCATTTACACAAAAGCAGGAAATACCAGACATGTTTGAGAGGAAAAGAGATCAGGATAGTTGGAAAAGGGGTTTATATATAGAGAGAGGAAGCCAAGTTAGAAGAGTACTTTGGGGCCAAATGTAGTGGCCTTTGAATACCAGTCGAGTTTACATTGTGTCCTAGAGGTCAGGAGCTACCGAATTCTGCATAGGGGTGATATAATGAATTTTCATAATTCTAAATTTAAGAATTATATTTCTCTGTTCTGAGATGAATCCCTTCTCAGAGAGATTTTTACTTTTGAAGGTTAAAGGAGTTCTTTTATGAAACAGTCATGACAAAATTCTTTGCTTTGATGCTCCGCTCCTTGCTGGCCAACAACCATAGACAGTCATTATATACTTTTGAGATAAGAAATACCAGCACAGTTCAGTTCAGTTCAGTCCAGTCGCTCAGTCATGTCCAACTCTTTGCAGCTCCATGGACTGCAGCACGCCAGGCCTCCCTGTCCATCACCAACTCGCGGAGTTTACTCAAACTCATGTCCATTGAGTCAGTGATGCCATCCAACCATCTCATCCTCGCCTTCAATCTTTTCTCGCCTTCAATCTTTCCCAGCATCAGGGTCTTTTCAAATAAGTCAGCTCTTCACATCAGGTGGCCAATGTATTGGAGTTTTAGCTTCAACATCAGTCCTTCCAATGAATATTCAGGACTGATTTCCTTGAGGATTGACTGGTTGGATCTCCTTGCAGATTCAGCACAGGAGAGCCTAGAAAAATAAACCTTGAGGAATTTTGCAAGTCAGCTTTAGGTATTAGATATGGATCTCAGTTAGATGGTTGACATTGAGAATAGAAAGGAGAGATGGGTGGATACAACAGAGATAAAGATAAGAAGGAACTGTGGAGATAATGAAGAGGAGGAGGGGTGTTTAGGAGATAATGAAGTCATATATAGTAAACCAGAGTAAATCCTATTCTTAGTATGCTCTTTAAGAAGTTACAGAGTATGGTTTACAGTCAGACTCTTAGATAAGATGCTAAACTCCCTTTAATTTCTTACATGTAAAATTTAACTAAAGTACTTTAAAAGGTGATTGTAAAGACTAAAGTAGATAATGCCTGTAAAGCATTTAGCAGAGTTTCTGGCTCCTAATAAGTGCTCAATAAATATTAACTATATTGAACATTTCTGGAGGAGGGCATGGCAAACCAGTCCAGTATTATTAGATACTTGAATATTCAAGACTAATTTCCTTGAGGATTGACTGGTTTGAACTCCTTGCAGTCCAAGGGACTCTCCAGAGTCTTCTCCAGCACCACAGTTCAAAAGCATCAATTCTTTGGTGCTCAGCTTTCTTTATAGTCCAATTCTCATATCTATACATGACTACTGGAAAAACCATAGCTTTGACTAGACGGGCCTTTGTTGGTAACCAGTCCTCTTGCCTAGAAAATTCCATGGATGGAGGAGCCTGGTGGGCTACAGTCCATGGGGTCGCAAAGAGTCAGACACGACTGGGGGACTTCACTTTCTTTGTTGGTAAAGTAATGCTTTGTAATATGCTGTCTAGGTTTGTCATAGCTTTTCTTCCAAGGAGCAAGTATCTTTTAATTTCATGGCTGCAGTCAACATCTGCAGTGATTTTGGAGCCCAAGAAAATAAAGTCTCTCACTGTTTCCATTGTTTCCCCATCTATTTGCCATGAAGTGATGGGACCAGATGCCATGATCATAGTTTTCTGAATACTGAGTTTTTAGCCAACTTTTTCACTCTCCTCTTTCATTTTCATCAAGAGGCTCTAGTTCCTCTTCACTTTCTGCCATAAAGGGTGGTTTCATCTGCATATCTGAGGTTATTGATATTTCTCCCGGCAATCTTGATTCCAGCTTGTGCTTCATCCAGCCCAGCATTTCGCATGATGTACTTTGCATATAAGTTAAATAAGCAGGGTGACAATATACAGCCTTGACCTACTCCTTTCCCGATTTGGAACCAGTCTGTTCCATGTCCAGTTCTAACTATTGCTTCTTGACTTGCATACAGATTTCTCAGGGGGAAGGTCAGGTGGTCTGGTATTCCCATCTCTTGAAGAATTTTTCACAGTTTGTCGAAATCCACACAGTCAAAGGCTTTAGCGTATTCAATAAAGGAGAAGTAGGTGTTTTTCTGGAACTCTCTTGCTTTTTTGATGATCCAACGGATGTTGCTAATTTGATTTCTGGTACTTCTGCCTTTTCTAAATCCAGCTTGAACATCTGGAAGTTCATGGTTCATGTACTATTGAAGCCTGGCTTGGAGAATTTTGAATATTACTTTGCTAGCGTGTTAGATGTGTACAATTGTGTGGTAGTTTGAACATTTTTGGACTTTGCCTTTCTTTGGGATTGGAATGAAAAGTGACCTTTTCCAGTCCTGTGGCCTGGAATTTGGCTGAATTTTCCAAATTTGCTGGCTTATTGAGTGAAGCACTTTCACAACATCATCTTTTAGGATTTGAAATAGCTCAACTGGAAATCCATCATCTCCACAAGCTTTGTTCGTAGTGATGCTTCCTACATAGTCCACTGGAGAAGGGAATGGCAAACCACTTTAGTATTCTTGCCTTGAGGATATATGTATACCCATGGCTGATTCATGTTGATGTATGGCAGAAACCAATTGAAATAAATCAATTAAAAAATATTAACTATAATAGCACTTTTTCCCCTTAAGATTTTGCTGATTCTTTTTTAAAAATACCCTTTTTTCCTTGGTTAGCAGCTGGGGATTGGTGATGGGAAGGAGATAAGGGCTCAGATATGGATTTGGAAATAATCTCTCTTGCTTTTCAAGGAGAGTTTAGCTTCTATTGACAAATGATGGAGAAGTTAGGGACAATGGAGATGGGGTGAATCTGCTAGAGTGGAGGTTATTGGTGACCATATAGCCCTATATGGTACATGGAGAAGTCAGATTGGAAGGAGTTCAGGGGTATAGGGTAATGCCACAATGAGGACAATGCCTGTACTTGCAAAACTTTAGCACTGGGGCCCTATACATTGTTTTTGCTTATTTTCCAGCCAACTGGCTTTTAAAATGGTGTGGTGTGTAGGGATGCACAACTTGGTTGGTTAATTAGCTAATAAGTGCTTTGATGAAAAGCACTCTGAAGAGCTCTGTTACATTATGCAATTAAATATTTCAATAATTGTGTTAAGTGAAGTAGTACCATAAGGTATAAACTATTTGAATAATACATCTTGAAAATCAGGCTATTTGGATGGGAGCGGAGTTTGGGGGAGAATAGATACATGTATATGTATGGCTGAGTCACTTTGCTGTTTCACCTGAAGCTATCATAACATTGTTAATTGGCTGTACTCTAATATAAAATAGAAAGTTAGAAAAATCTGGCTGTTATATCACTTAATATTTTCTTCTATCATCAAGGGATCAAAGATTAAGGGAAAATGATCAAATACTGGCTATTAATCACACGCCACTGGATCAGAACATTTCCCACCAGCAAGCAATTGCATTGTTACAAGAAACCACTGGATCTTTGCGTCTAGTCGTGGCCAGGGAGCCAGTCCACACAAAAAGGAGCATTTCTACCAGCCTACCTGATGCAAATCTGCCTGACACAGTGAGTTGCAAATTTGGAAAAATCCTTAATTTTCAATCATACCTTCATTTTTTAATAAGTATAAAGATATTTAGAAGATGTCATTTTACTTGTCATAGTTCAAGAAAGATTACATCTCCAAAGACAGCATTGGCATGTTAAACAAGATAGTTTATGAACAGTTTTTGTTGTGTTTTTCAGTGTCCTCTGATTCTCCTTGTTTAAGGTTATTATTTAACGTAGGGGGTAATTTATAGTATTGGGTGTAATTTGTTTGGTAATGGAAAGAGTTCCTTAGTCATGTAACCACTTAACTAATTAAGCTGAAACTCCAGTACTTTGGCCACCTCATGTGAAGAGTTGACTCATTGGAAAAGACTCTGATGCAGGGAGGGATTGGGGGAAAGAGAAGAAGGGGATGACAGAGGATGAGATGGCTGGATGGCATCACCAGCTCGATGGATGTGAGTCTGAGTGAACTCCAGGAGTTGGTGATAGACAGGGAGGCCTGGCGTGCTGTGATTCGTGGAGTCGCAAAGAGTTGGACACTACTGAGTGACTGAACTGAACTGAACTGAATTAAGCTAGAAGTTTTTATTAGAGATTTACTATGAGTATCTTAAGATTTGGTTATTTGCTTTAAAAATATTATTTTTATAAATTGGATTTTTTATGCCTAGATTATGGATACTGCAAAATTACAGAAGTTTGTGTGTGTGTGTAAGGATGTGTACTGAACAATTTAAAACAATAAAAGTTTTTAAAAAAAAGAATAAAAGTTTATGTTCCTTTGGGAATCTTTAAACTTGCTTTGTAACATTTCACAGCTTTTGACCTGCATCTTCAGAACACAATCTAATAAATCTTATTTTCTTATAACACTAAGTGCTGGCTGATTTATTTAATTTTCATTCATTAGGAAAAAGAAAAAATAGACTTTTTGGGTACAGTACAAGGTCACAACACTAATGTACAGACATTTTCCCTATTGTAATCAGTAATATTTATACAACACAATTTACATAATAAATGGAATGAACAAAGTGGGAAGTTGCTTAGCACAGTGGTTAAGGAGTCCACAGTCAGGCTAAGGTGAGTTCAAGTCCAGCTGTTACTTCATAACTGAGTCTTACTGGGCAGATGCTTTGAGTTCTCCACACCTCAGTTTCATCATCTGTTGCTTGGAAGTTAATAACAAAGTGTCTAGTTCACAGAGATGTTGTCTAGTTCACAGAGATGTTGTAAGGATTAAATGAGATTGCATTAAATGTGAGGCTTAAATGAGAATGCATGTGAAGAGCTAAACATATTGCATGGGGCAGAATATTAACTGCTGTCCCTAATTCAGGCAGTTTTAGCAAACATTGTTGCTTCCTGCTAAGTCGCTTCAGTCGTGTCCAACTCTGTGCGACCCCATAGACGGCAGCCCACTAGGCTCCGCCATCCCTGGGATTCTCCAGGCAAGAACACTGGAGTGGGTTGCCATTTCCTTCTCCAATGCGTGAAAGTGAAGTCACTGAGTCGTGTCCAACTCTCAGCGACCCCATGGACTGCAGCCTACCAGGCTCCTCTGTCCATAGGATTTTGCAGGCAAAAGTACTGGAGTGGGGAGCCATTGTTGCTTCCTGGATACTATTGTTCCATGATCTAATGCTTCTCACTGCTGCCAGATTCTTTCTAAATCACTGTTTTGCTCCTGTTGTTTCCTCTTCTAAAACCTTCATTTATTCTCCTTATCTAAGCCTAGCTTTGTTCTTAAATTTCCCTTTTGCTTGAATGTATTTTTTCTTTGTAGAGCCATTAAAATGCTGCCTTTTCCTTGAAAGTGTTAGTCTCTCAGTCATGTCCAACTCCTTGCCCGTGAGGCTCCTCTGGCCATGGAATTCTCCAGGCAAGAGTACTGGAGTGGGTTGCCTTTTTCCCTTGAAGTCTTTCATAATTTTTCACTGGATTTGACCTCTTGTCTCTATAGCCCTCCCATCTTTATAATATTTTATGATTCTCTTTTAATTCAGATAAACACATGTTTATTGGTTCCTACTAGATGATTGGCACTGTGCTAGGTATCAGACATAGATAGGCTGCTAAGCTGCTAAGTCACTTCAGTCGTGTCCGACTCTGTGTGCCCCATAGACGGCAGCCCACCAAGCTTCCCCATCCCTGGGATTCTCCAGGCAAGAACACTGGAGTGGGTTGCCACTTCCTTCTCCAATGCATGAAAGTGAAAAGTCAAAGTGAACTCGCTCAGTCGTGTCCGACTCTTAGCCACCCCATGGACTGCAGCCCACCAGGCTCCTCCGTCCATGGGATTTTCCAGGCAAGAGTACTGGAGTGGGGTGCCATTGCCTTCTCTGACATAGACAGGGGAATGAGGCAATGTGTTTCTGTCCGCTTGGAGCTACAGTGTCTTATGAGCCAATATTCTGTCTTGTATTTTAATTGTTTGTGCTTTAGTTTACCTCTCCACCAGATTATAAAATCCTTAAGAGGATCTCTGATCCTATAGAAATCATCTCTGAGTCACTAGAAAGTTGACTTGATTAATTACATGAATGAATATTAATTTTTTTTGGCATATCTGTTACTCTAATAATTACTGTATTGATAAGCAATAAATGTATGTGTTTTTACTAACACTTTGGATTGTGCTTGCTATTACTTTGCAGATTCGTTGGGGCCATATTGAAGATGTTGAGCTCATTAATGATGGCTCTGGATTAGGTTTTGGAATCGTTGGGGGAAAATCAAGTGGTGTCGTTGTAAGAACTATAGTTCCTGGAGGATTAGCAGATCGGGTAAGTTGACCTTCTTTGATTTCATTTTAGTTTTATACAATTTAAATTGTATGGCTTAAAATGTAATTATGTAACATGGGTTACTAGAATTATGATTCTGTGACCAGAACTTAAGGATAGCTAAAAATGTTTTTTTCTATAAGTGTTAATGTGTACTCACTCTGCTTTATTTTAAAAAGCTCCTAAATCAACATTTTCCGGTGTGTGTGTATGGTTTTTTTTTTTGCCCTGTGGTTGACAGTCATCTTGACTCTATCAAAAGACAATATTTTTTATTGAAAGGAATCGTTAATGGGTATTGCATTCTGAGTATCTATGTTATTTTCTCTCTATGTATCTCTCAAGGGTGTAAATGTTAAGATCAATAGTACAATGATTACAAAATTTTATCCTAATATTGCATGAGATAAATTTCATGAGAATTATAATTTTTTGACATTATAAATAAAAATACTACCCTTTATGATTTAGCAGTGTTTAAACTGAAAGTGGGCCATTTAAAAATTTATCAACTATTTCTGCTTAGTTTTACATTGAAGAAAATGTTAAGTACTACATTGAATTTTTAAAAAGCACTTTAGAAATTTGAAGCTACTTAATAATGAGTTCATGTTACATAGACTGTCTGTGATAATCAGTATGACATATAAATTGTATGGGTTCACGTCTTTGTTGTTGCTGTTTAGTCGCTAAGTTGTGTCTGACTCTTTTGCTACCCTGTGAACTGGAGCCTGCCAGGCTCCTCTGTCCATAGGATTTATGTCTAGTTGCATAGACATTTATTCCTTCATATAAAATATTAATAAAAACATATAAACATAAAAGTATCAATAAATGTGAACATACAGCGTATTAGTAAAAAACATATAAAGTATCAATAAAAATGATCTTCCTGTGCACGTATAGCTTTGAGGCAAACTTCTCAGCTCCCTATTTCTAGTCAAGATGGCTTCTTCTTATACAAACTGTGGAGCTACTAATACTCCTATTATTCTTTCAGCAGCTAAGTTTATTTATTTAGCATAATGGCTTTCAGAGTTTCGTCTGTGGGCCCTGAGGGTCTCTGAGTTTCTTGCAGGGGGTTTATAAGATCAAAATGACTTACATAATAATACTAAGATGTATTAGCCTTTTCCGGAGAAGGCAATAGCAAGCCACTCCAGTACTCTTGCCTAGAAATGCCTTTTCTAAATCCAGCTTGAACATCTGGAAGTTCATGGTTCATGTACTATTGAAGCCTGGCTTGGAGAATTTTGAATATTACTTTGCTAGCGTGTTAGATGTGTACAATTGTGTGGTAGTTTGAACATTTTTGGACTTTGCCTTTCTTTGGGATTGGAATGAAAAGTGACCTTTTCCAGTCCTGTGGCCTGGAATTTGGCTGAATTTTCCAAATTTGCTGGCTTATTGAGTGAAGCACTTTCACAACATCATCTTTTAGGATTTGAAATAGCTCAACTGGAAATCCATCATCTCCACAAGCTTTGTTCGTAGTGATGCTTCCTACATAGTCCACTGGAGAAGGGAATGGCAAACCACTTTAGTATTCTTGCCTTGAGGATATATGTATACCCATGGCTGATTCATGTTGATGTATGGCAGAAACCAATTGAAATAAATCAATTAAAAAATATTAACTATAATAGCACTTTTTCCCCTTAAGATTTTGCTGATTCTTTTTTAAAAATACCCTTTTTTCCTTGGTTAGCAGCTGGGGATTGGTGATGGGAAGGAGATAAGGGCTCAGATATGGATTTGGAAATAATCTCTCTTGCTTTTCAAGGAGAGTTTAGCTTCTATTGACAAATGATGGAGAAGTTAGGGACAATGGAGATGGGGTGAATCTGCTAGAGTGGAGGTTATTGGTGACCATATAGCCCTATATGGTACATGGAGAAGTCAGATTGGAAGGAGTTCAGGGGTATAGGGTAATGCCACAATGAGGACAATGCCTGTACTTGCAAAACTTTAGCACTGGGGCCCTATACATTGTTTTTGCTTATTTTCCAGCCAACTGGCTTTTAAAATGGTGTGGTGTGTAGGGATGCACAACTTGGTTGGTTAATTAGCTAATAAGTGCTTTGATGAAAAGCACTCTGAAGAGCTCTGTTACATTATGCAATTAAATATTTCAATAATTGTGTTAAGTGAAGTAGTACCATAAGGTATAAACTATTTGAATAATACATCTTGAAAATCAGGCTATTTGGATGGGAGCGGAGTTTGGGGGAGAATAGATACATGTATATGTATGGCTGAGTCACTTTGCTGTTTCACCTGAAGCTATCATAACATTGTTAATTGGCTGTACTCTAATATAAAATAGAAAGTTAGAAAAATCTGGCTGTTATATCACTTAATATTTTCTTCTATCATCAAGGGATCAAAGATTAAGGGAAAATGATCAAATACTGGCTATTAATCACACGCCACTGGATCAGAACATTTCCCACCAGCAAGCAATTGCATTGTTACAAGAAACCACTGGATCTTTGCGTCTAGTCGTGGCCAGGGAGCCAGTCCACACAAAAAGGAGCATTTCTACCAGCCTACCTGATGCAAATCTGCCTGACACAGTGAGTTGCAAATTTGGAAAAATCCTTAATTTTCAATCATACCTTCATTTTTTAATAAGTATAAAGATATTTAGAAGATGTCATTTTACTTGTCATAGTTCAAGAAAGATTACATCTCCAAAGACAGCATTGGCATGTTAAACAAGATAGTTTATGAACAGTTTTTGTTGTGTTTTTCAGTGTCCTCTGATTCTCCTTGTTTAAGGTTATTATTTAACGTAGGGGGTAATTTATAGTATTGGGTGTAATTTGTTTGGTAATGGAAAGAGTTCCTTAGTCATGTAACCACTTAACTAATTAAGCTGAAACTCCAGTACTTTGGCCACCTCATGTGAAGAGTTGACTCATTGGAAAAGACTCTGATGCAGGGAGGGATTGGGGGAAAGAGAAGAAGGGGATGACAGAGGATGAGATGGCTGGATGGCATCACCAGCTCGATGGATGTGAGTCTGAGTGAACTCCAGGAGTTGGTGATAGACAGGGAGGCCTGGCGTGCTGTGATTCGTGGAGTCGCAAAGAGTTGGACACTACTGAGTGACTGAACTGAACTGAACTNAAAGAGAAGAAGGGGATGACAGAGGATGAGATGGCTGGATGGCATCACCAGCTCGATGGATGTGAGTCTGAGTGAACTCCAGGAGTTGGTGATAGACAGGGAGGCCTGGCGTGCTGTGATTCGTGGAGTCGCAAAGAGTTGGACACTACTGAGTGACTGAACTGAACTGAACTGAATTAAGCTAGAAGTTTTTATTAGAGATTTACTATGAGTATCTTAAGATTTGGTTATTTGCTTTAAAAATATTATTTTTATAAATTGGATTTTTTATGCCTAGATTATGGATACTGCAAAATTACAGAAGTTTGTGTGTGTGTGTAAGGATGTGTACTGAACAATTTAAAACAATAAAAGTTTTTAAAAAAAAGAATAAAAGTTTATGTTCCTTTGGGAATCTTTAAACTTGCTTTGTAACATTTCACAGCTTTTGACCTGCATCTTCAGAACACAATCTAATAAATCTTATTTTCTTATAACACTAAGTGCTGGCTGATTTATTTAATTTTCATTCATTAGGAAAAAGAAAAAATAGACTTTTTGGGTACAGTACAAGGTCACAACACTAATGTACAGACATTTTCCCTATTGTAATCAGTAATATTTATACAACACAATTTACATAATAAATGGAATGAACAAAGTGGGAAGTTGCTTAGCACAGTGGTTAAGGAGTCCACAGTCAGGCTAAGGTGAGTTCAAGTCCAGCTGTTACTTCATAACTGAGTCTTACTGGGCAGATGCTTTGAGTTCTCCACACCTCAGTTTCATCATCTGTTGCTTGGAAGTTAATAACAAAGTGTCTAGTTCACAGAGATGTTGTCTAGTTCACAGAGATGTTGTAAGGATTAAATGAGATTGCATTAAATGTGAGGCTTAAATGAGAATGCATGTGAAGAGCTAAACATATTGCATGGGGCAGAATATTAACTGCTGTCCCTAATTCAGGCAGTTTTAGCAAACATTGTTGCTTCCTGCTAAGTCGCTTCAGTCGTGTCCAACTCTGTGCGACCCCATAGACGGCAGCCCACTAGGCTCCGCCATCCCTGGGATTCTCCAGGCAAGAACACTGGAGTGGGTTGCCATTTCCTTCTCCAATGCGTGAAAGTGAAGTCACTGAGTCGTGTCCAACTCTCAGCGACCCCATGGACTGCAGCCTACCAGGCTCCTCTGTCCATAGGATTTTGCAGGCAAAAGTACTGGAGTGGGGAGCCATTGTTGCTTCCTGGATACTATTGTTCCATGATCTAATGCTTCTCACTGCTGCCAGATTCTTTCTAAATCACTGTTTTGCTCCTGTTGTTTCCTCTTCTAAAACCTTCATTTATTCTCCTTATCTAAGCCTAGCTTTGTTCTTAAATTTCCCTTTTGCTTGAATGTATTTTTTCTTTGTAGAGCCATTAAAATGCTGCCTTTTCCTTGAAAGTGTTAGTCTCTCAGTCATGTCCAACTCCTTGCCCGTGAGGCTCCTCTGGCCATGGAATTCTCCAGGCAAGAGTACTGGAGTGGGTTGCCTTTTTCCCTTGAAGTCTTTCATAATTTTTCACTGGATTTGACCTCTTGTCTCTATAGCCCTCCCATCTTTATAATATTTTATGATTCTCTTTTAATTCAGATAAACACATGTTTATTGGTTCCTACTAGATGATTGGCACTGTGCTAGGTATCAGACATAGATAGGCTGCTAAGCTGCTAAGTCACTTCAGTCGTGTCCGACTCTGTGTGCCCCATAGACGGCAGCCCACCAAGCTTCCCCATCCCTGGGATTCTCCAGGCAAGAACACTGGAGTGGGTTGCCACTTCCTTCTCCAATGCATGAAAGTGAAAAGTCAAAGTGAACTCGCTCAGTCGTGTCCGACTCTTAGCCACCCCATGGACTGCAGCCCACCAGGCTCCTCCGTCCATGGGATTTTCCAGGCAAGAGTACTGGAGTGGGGTGCCATTGCCTTCTCTGACATAGACAGGGGAATGAGGCAATGTGTTTCTGTCCGCTTGGAGCTACAGTGTCTTATGAGCCAATATTCTGTCTTGTATTTTAATTGTTTGTGCTTTAGTTTACCTCTCCACCAGATTATAAAATCCTTAAGAGGATCTCTGATCCTATAGAAATCATCTCTGAGTCACTAGAAAGTTGACTTGATTAATTACATGAATGAATATTAATTTTTTTTGGCATATCTGTTACTCTAATAATTACTGTATTGATAAGCAATAAATGTATGTGTTTTTACTAACACTTTGGATTGTGCTTGCTATTACTTTGCAGATTCGTTGGGGCCATATTGAAGATGTTGAGCTCATTAATGATGGCTCTGGATTAGGTTTTGGAATCGTTGGGGGAAAATCAAGTGGTGTCGTTGTAAGAACTATAGTTCCTGGAGGATTAGCAGATCGGGTAAGTTGACCTTCTTTGATTTCATTTTAGTTTTATACAATTTAAATTGTATGGCTTAAAATGTAATTATGTAACATGGGTTACTAGAATTATGATTCTGTGACCAGAACTTAAGGATAGCTAAAAATGTTTTTTTCTATAAGTGTTAATGTGTACTCACTCTGCTTTATTTTAAAAAGCTCCTAAATCAACATTTTCCGGTGTGTGTGTATGGTTTTTTTTTTTGCCCTGTGGTTGACAGTCATCTTGACTCTATCAAAAGACAATATTTTTTATTGAAAGGAATCGTTAATGGGTATTGCATTCTGAGTATCTATGTTATTTTCTCTCTATGTATCTCTCAAGGGTGTAAATGTTAAGATCAATAGTACAATGATTACAAAATTTTATCCTAATATTGCATGAGATAAATTTCATGAGAATTATAATTTTTTGACATTATAAATAAAAATACTACCCTTTATGATTTAGCAGTGTTTAAACTGAAAGTGGGCCATTTAAAAATTTATCAACTATTTCTGCTTAGTTTTACATTGAAGAAAATGTTAAGTACTACATTGAATTTTTAAAAAGCACTTTAGAAATTTGAAGCTACTTAATAATGAGTTCATGTTACATAGACTGTCTGTGATAATCAGTATGACATATAAATTGTATGGGTTCACGTCTTTGTTGTTGCTGTTTAGTCGCTAAGTTGTGTCTGACTCTTTTGCTACCCTGTGAACTGGAGCCTGCCAGGCTCCTCTGTCCATAGGATTTATGTCTAGTTGCATAGACATTTATTCCTTCATATAAAATATTAATAAAAACATATAAACATAAAAGTATCAATAAATGTGAACATACAGCGTATTAGTAAAAAACATATAAAGTATCAATAAAAATGATCTTCCTGTGCACGTATAGCTTTGAGGCAAACTTCTCAGCTCCCTATTTCTAGTCAAGATGGCTTCTTCTTATACAAACTGTGGAGCTACTAATACTCCTATTATTCTTTCAGCAGCTAAGTTTATTTATTTAGCATAATGGCTTTCAGAGTTTCGTCTGTGGGCCCTGAGGGTCTCTGAGTTTCTTGCAGGGGGTTTATAAGATCAAAATGACTTACATAATAATACTAAGATGTATTAGCCTTTTCCGGAGAAGGCAATAGCAAGCCACTCCAGTACTCTTGCCTAGAAAATCCCATGGATGGAGGAGCCTGGTAGGCTGCAGTTCATGGGGTCGCTAGAAGTCGGATGTGACTGAGCGACTTCACTTTCACTTTTCGCTTTCACACAATGGAGAAGGAAATGGCAACCCACTCCAGTGTTCTTGCCTGGAGAATCCCAGGGACAGGGGAGCCTGTTGGGCTCCTGTCTATGGGGTCGCACAGAGTCGGACACGACTGAAGCGACTTAGCAGCAGCAGCAGCATTAGCCTTTTCTCCATGCTGACATTTGCACTGATGATGAACAAGTGGTGGTAGACTAGGCCTGCCGCTCCCTTTGCATGTATTAGAGCAATGGCACCAAGCTGTACTAGGAGTCACTGCTTTCTTCCTTACCATGTGCTGCAACAACAACAAAAATGGCAGTTTCACTTTAAAAAGTGCCATAAAAACTAATTTAAGTAGAGTTTGACCTTTAAGTGCATGTCTTTTTAGTATTGTGTTGCAGAATGAAATATACTAGAGCACTTCTGCCATGTACTGAAGTATGGTGGTTGTCCTGAGGAAAAACATTTGTGAGACAAAGTGGCCACTTTTTAATATGGAACAACATTTTGATTTTTAAAATTTATTTGATTTTTTAGTTTTTTGCCTTTATTCACAAAATTTTTTGAGATTTAAATTTTTTTAGATTTAATTTTTTTTTAGATATACTATTTTAGTTTTAGGTGTACAGAATAATGATGTGATACTTCTGTATATTATCACCACACTGAGTCTAGTTAACGTCCATTGCTGCTGCTGCTAAGTCGCTTCAGTCGTGTCCGACTCTGTGCGACCCCATAGATGGCAGCCCACCAGGCTCCCCCGTCCCTGGGATTCTCCAGGCAAGAACACTGGAGTGGGTTGCCATTTCCTTCTCCAACGTCCATTACCACATAGTTAAATTTTTTTTTCTTGGGAAAAGAGCTTTTAAGATCTACTCTCTTAGCAACTTTCAGGTATACAATACAGTATTTTCACCTATAGTTACCATGCTGTGGTTTACATCCCTACGGTTTACTTATTTTATAGCTGAAATTTTGTTTCTTTGGAACTTCTTCATCCACTTTGCCCACCTTGCACCCTACCTCCCCAGGAGCTGCCAAACTGGAATGTTATTTTTGGCAAAACCAATACGGTATTGTAAAGTAAAATAAAGTAAAAAAAAAAAAAAAAAGATAACTGATAGAAAAAATATTATTCAGGCTTGGCTCTCTGATAGACGTTTCCTTGAAATGAATGAAGTAAGCTGGTTACTTAAAGGAAAATAGCTAGCAGCATTTGTTACTGATGATAATTTGAATTTTCAAGCAGAAATTAGAATTTTGGAAAATATTTCTCTGATTAGATTCTTAGTGATATTCAGTTCACTTCAGTTCAGCCACTCAGTCATGTCCGACTCTTTGCAACCCCATGAACCGCAGCATGCTAGGCCTCCCTGTCCATCACCAACTCCCAGAGTCCACCCAAACCCATGTCCATTGTGTTGGTGATGCCATCGAACCATCTCATCCTCTGTCATCCCCTTCTCCTCCTGCCCTCAATCTTTCCCAGCATCAGGGTCTTTTCAAATGAGTCAGCTCTCTGCATCAGGTGGCCAAAATATTGGAGTTTCAGCTTCAATATCAGTCCCTCCAAAGAACACCCAGGACTAATTTCCTTTAGGATGGACTGGTTGGATCTCCTTGCAGTCCAAGGGACTCCCAAGAGTCTTCTCCAACACCAGGGTTCAAAAGCATCAATTCTTTTGTGCTCAGCTGTCTTTATAGTCCAACTGTCACGTCCATACATGACCACTGGGAAAATCATAGCCTTGACTAGATGGACCTTTGTTGAGAAAGTAATGTCTCTGCTTTTTAATATGCTTTCTAGGTTGGTCATAACTTTCCTTCCAAGGAGTAAGCATCTTTTAATTTCATGGCTGCAATCACCATTGGGATTGGAATGAAAACTGACCTTTTCCAGTCCTGTGGCCACTGCTGAGTTTTCCAGATTTGTTGACATATTGAGTGCAGCACTTTCACAGCATCATCTTTTAGGATTTGAAGTAGCTCAATTGAAATTCCATCGCCTCCACTAGCTTTGTTCGTAGTGATTCTTCCTAAGGCCCGCCTGACTTCACATTCAAGGATGTCTGGCTCTAGGTGAGTGTGAGTGATCACACCATCATGATTATCTGGGTCATGAAGACCTTTTTTGTATAGTTCTTCTGTGTATTCTTGTCACCTCTTCTTAATATCTTCTGCTTCTGTTAGGTCCATGCCATTTCTGTCCTTTATCGAGCCCATCTTTGCATAAAATGTTCCTTTGGTATCTCTAATTTTCATGATGATATCTTAGTGATATTAATAAATATGATTCTTTAATATTAAATAATGTATTGATAATATGTCAGTATTTAGAAGATCTGCATAGCTATGAGTCAGTATTTTCTGAAGATCAATGTATAGAATGGCAAAATAATATATAGGTAAAAAAAATCTATTCATCATTCAAGAATGATGAATAGATTTTAATTAAACATTATCTGAAAACTTGTTGATGTTTCAGATTCCTCATTGCAACTAATTTTTAAGAAATCATCACTTGTCAAGTTTTGGTGTGTTATCAAAGAATTAGGCTGAAAGAGCTATGGAAATACTCTCCCATTTTCCAAATATATATCTGATAAAGGCCAGATTTTCTTTGTATACTTCAACCAGAGCAACACATGGCAACACACTGAATGCTGAAGCAAATATGAAAATTCAGCTGTCTTCTTTTAAGCCAGATACTAAAGCGATTTGTAACAATTTAAGAATACTGTTTTTCTCACAATTTTTTGTTTTTGTTTGTTTTAGAAAATAAAATTTTTATATAATTTGGCACCAGAGTTTAACCAAGATGACACATTAAGTGTAACCATGGTACCATCTATCACTACAGTCAAGATAATGAACATATTCATCACCCACAAAGATCTATGTCCTTTTATAGTCCCTATTCCTTCATCCTCAATTATTTTTGAGTGTAAAGGAGATCAAGAAGGTTGAGAATGTCATTTTACGGGTGTTCAAAACAAATCTGTGGCATGAAACAAATAATAATCTTTACGGGTTTTTTTTTTTTGAAAAATTTAGCAACTTAGAGATGAAATATTGTGGAATATTTTGGCATCTTTTCCCACTCAACCCCCCTCCTTTCAGTTCACTTCAGTCGCTCAGTCGTGTCTGACTCTTTGAGACCCCATGGACTGCAACGTGCCAGGCTCTGCTGTCCATCACCAGCTCCTGAAGCTTACTCAAACTTATGTCCATTGAGTTAATGCCATTCCAACCATCTCATCCCCTGTTGTCCCCCTCCCTTAGCAATTTTAATAGAGTTATTTGCTAGAGTAGCATTTTTCAAGATGCAAAGTGGTTATTTTTAAAGAACAAAGGGTCAAAGAAATTTAGAAAGTACCAAGTTAAACAAAATCAAGTAGATTTCTTTACTGTAAGAATTATCTGAGCTATTAAATACTGATGTATATTATGAATTTTCACAAGGAGAATGTGATGTGCAGATTTTTCATTGGTGGCACTGTTAATAAAAGCCCAGGTCTGATTTTCACCCTTTCCTGGAAGGGATTGTCACTGTTTCAGGTCTTCAGAATGGGGTGGTCATGTGCCCATCAGAGTCATAATGTAGAAGTGAGTTTTTATGCTAGACTTTGTTATCTGCTTAATATACAGTATTCTTGTATAATTCTTAAAACAGTCATAGATTTTATTACCAAATTATAGATATGGAAACTTAAAAAATTGCCCAAAGCTACACAACTTAAAAATGGCAGAGTCAGAATTGAGCCCACATGTGGCAGATTTACTGTTTTAATCTACTTACTCAGAGTTGATCCCGGTGTTTTCATTTTCTTGTGTACACCTGTCCAGGGTTGGTCAAGCCTATCAGGGAATTGCCAGTTGTAACAGTAATATTGCTGTTGGCTCTCTTATATAAGGAATATGTGCTGTGCTGTTTTAGTCCCTCAGTCGTGTCCAACTCTATGGGACCCCATGGACTGTAGCCCACCAGGCTCCTCTGTCCATGGGGATTCTCTAGGCAAGGGTACTGGAGTGGGTTGCCATGCCCTCCTCCAGGGGATCTTCCCAATCCAGGGATCGAACCCAGATCTCCCGCATTGCAGGCAGATTCTTTACTGTCTGAGTCACCAGGGAAGTCCAAGAATATTGGAGTGGGCAGCCTATCCCTTCTCCCAGGGATCTTCCTGACCTAGGAATCAAATTAGGGTCTTCTGCACTGCAGGCAGATTCTTTCCAGCTGAACTACCAGGGAAGCCCATGGTGAGACCTAAATATAGGGGGCAGAGCAGTATTCTCTTTCCTCTCCTCCTCATCCCAGCTAAATGGCAGATCAAATCTCTTCAACTAACTCTGTGTTTTGTTGCTGAAGCTTTAGAGTTGTTGCTTATGTAGCCTGATTATGGCTTTAAAATTATTAAAGGGAATATTGTTTTTCATTAAAATGTACTCATACTTTTGACTATTAATACTCACTGTTGACTATGGCAATCTTCATGGTAAGGGAGTATGAATGTCTTAGGTCCTTAGTTAGATGTGGTTGAGATTGATGGTAAAGTGATTCTTACATTCTGCTAAAGGGATTAATTAATACTAAATACTTTCCTTAAAGGCTATAAACTTGTGTAAAAGAAAGTTAGAAAAGCAAGTCAGTGTTTCTTATTTTAAAAAGTTCATAAAATGGTCCCTTGTATTTCCTTTTGTGTACGTATCAGTCAGTATGGGGTAGAGTTGGGGGATATGGCAAAGAAAACCTGAGTCTACAGAAGTATCAGAAATGAATGCATCTGAGAATGCTGTAAGCAAGACACTAGGCTAAAGTTTTGACATGTAATACTGAGTTTAGTGCTTACAACTCAACGAGAGAGGAATTTATCTCCATCTTGCTCAAAGAAGGATCTGAGATTTATGTAGGATCAGTAACTGATCTGTGGCCCTACACCTTGACCAAAGTAGTGCCAGGATAAACTTGGATGTGTCTGACTCCAATGCCTTTACTTGTCATTTTACTGTTTACTGCCTCTAATGTTGTAAACGAAATGAAAAAATAATGATTTATATGAATTTTTTAGAAATGTTCATTGGTACATAGTTACAATGAGGGGGCTTCCTTGGTGGCTCACGGATAAAGAACCTGCCAGTGCAGGAGAGGTGAGTTTGATCTTTGGGTCAAAAAGATTCCCGGAGAAGGAAATGGCAATCCACTCCAGTACTCTTGGCTGGGAAATCCCATGGACAGAGGAGCCTGACAGGCTGCAGTTCATGGTGGAGTCTCAAAAGAGTCACACAGGGCTTATTGACTAAACAAGAACAACAACAAGTTACAATGAGCAATCAGTGGATGTTATTAGGGTCAATTCCATGGATAGGGAAATTATTTGATATTGTCCCAAGGTACTCTCCAAAATTCACAGTACCTGAAACATACATCTTTTGAGAATTCTATTCAGCTATTTCAGAAATTTTCAGCAGTTAGAAGTGTGTGTGTTTTTTTTTAATTGGTATTGGCAGTATAAAACTTCTTTGTTTTGCAGAAATCTCTTTCATGTGCTGTGGAGGAATTCTAGGGACATCAAATATATTGAGTTACCCTGTTTTCTCCCAAAGGTGACTTGTAGAGTACAACCTATTTAAAAGTTGTCATGAATTATTGACTTTTTGGTATCAGGCAATTATGAGTCATGTTATAATAGCTATCCATTAACCTTTAATATTGGGCTTCCCTGGTAGCTCAGCTGGTAAAGAGTCTGCTTGCTATGCAGGAGATCCCAGTTTGATTCCTGTCAGGAAGATCCCCTGGAGAAGGGATAGGCTGCCCACTCCAGTATTCAAGGACTTCCCTGGTGGCTCAGATGGTAAAGATTCCACCTGCAATATGGGAGACCTGGATTCAATCCCTGGGCTGGGAAGATCCCCTGGGGGAGGGCATGGCAACCCACTCCAGTATTCCCTCCTGGAGAATTCCCTTGGACTGAGGAGCCTGGTGGGTTACAGTCCATAGGGTTGCAAAGAGTCAAACATGATTGAGCAATTCAGCACACATAACTTTTAATACTAAGAAGGAATGGGACCAGCCAAGGATTAGAGAGTGGGCATGAACTATTGAGGAAAGTGAGGCATTTTCTTTGTAGAATAATCAAGCATTCCCTGGTGGCTCAGATGGTAAAGAATAGTCAAGGCCTAGCTTGAGGCCCCTGAACAGTTGGTTATTCCCAGTAATTTTGCTTTATGTCTATAAACTGGTATTTTCCCTATCCTAAAAACAATATCCAGTTGTGCATGTGACTGGTGATAGAAGCAAGATCTGATGCTGTAAAGAGCAATATTGCATAGGAATCTGGAATGTCAGGTCCATGAATCAAGGCAAATTGGAAGTGGTCAAACAAGAGATGGCAAGGGTGAACGTTGACATTCTAGGAATCAGCGAACTAAAATGGACTGGAATGGGTGAATTTAACTCAGATGACCATTATATCTACTACTGTGGGCAGGAATCCCTCAGAAGAAATGGAGTAGCCATCATGGTCAACAGTAGAGTCCGAAATGCAGTACTTGGATGCAATCTCAAAAATGACAGAATGATCTCTGTTCGTCTCCAAGGCAAACCATTCAGTATCACAGTTATCCAAGTCTATGCCCCAACCAGTAATACTGAAGAAGCTGAAGTTGAATGGTTTTATGAAGACCTACAAGACCTTTTAGAACTAACACCCCCAAAAGATGTCCTTTTCATTATAGGGGACTGGAATGCAAAAGTAGGAAGTTAAGAAACACCTGGAGTCACAGGAAAATTTGGCCTTGGAATGTGGAATGAAGCAGGGCAAAGACTAATAGAGTTTTGCCAAGAAAATGCACTGGTCATAGCAAACACCCTCTTCCAACAACACAAAAGAAGACTCTACACATGGACATCACCAGATGGTCAACACCGAAATCAGATTGATTATATTCTATGCAGCCAAAGATGGAGAAGCTGTATACAGTCAACAAAAACAAGACCAGGAGCTGACTGTGGCTCAGATCATGAACTCCTTATTATCAAATTCAGACTTAAATTGAAGAAAGTAGGGAAAACCACTAGACCATTCAGTTATGACCTAAATCAAATCCCTTATGATTATACAGTGGAAGTGAGGAATAGATTTTTTTTTTTTTTAATTTGTGAGGAATAGATTTAAGGGCCTAGATCTGATAGACAGAGTGCCTGATGAACTATGGAATGAGGTTCGTGACATTGTATGGGAGACAGGGATCAAGACCATCCCCATGGAAAAGAAATGCAAAAAAGCAAAATGGCTGTCTGGGGAGGCCTTACAAATAGCTGTGAAAAGAAGAGAGGCGAAAAGCAAAGGAGAAAAGGAAAGATATAAGCACCTGAATGCAGAGTTCCAAAGAATAGCAAGAAGAGATAAGAAAGCCTTCTTCAGTGATCAATGCAAAGAAATAGAGGAAAACAACAGAATGGGAAAGACTAGAGATCTCTTCAAGAAAATTAGAGATACCAAGGGAACATTTCATGCAAGGATGGGCTCNTGTGGATCCCAAGAAACTGTGGAAAATTCTGAAAGAGATGGGAATACCAGACCACCTGACCTGCCTCTTGAGAAATCTGTATGCAGGTCAGGAAGCAACAGTTAGAACTGGATATGGAACAACAGACTGGTTCCAGATAGGAAAAGGAGTACATCAAGGCTGTATATTGTCACCCTGCTTATTTAACTTCTATGCAGAGTACATCATGAGAAACGCTGGGCTAGAAGAAACACAAGCTGGAATCAAGATTGCCGGGAGTAATATCAGTAACCTCAGATATGCAGATGACACCACCCTTATGACAGAAAGTGAAGAGGAGCTCAAAAGCCTCTTGATTAAAGTGAAAGAGGAGAGTGAAAAAGTTGGCTTAAAGCTCAACTTTCAGAAAACGAAGATCATGGCATCTGGTCCCATCACTTCATGGGAAATAGATGGGGAAACAGTGGAAACAGTGTCAGACTTTATTTTTTGGGGCTCTGAAATCACTGCAGATGGTGACTGCAGCCATGAAATTAAAAGATGGTTACTCCTTGGAAGAAAAGTTATGACCAACCTAGACAGCATATTCGAAAGCAGAGACATTACTTTGCCGACTAAGGTCCGTCTAGTCAAAGCTATGGTTTTTCCTGTGGTCATGTATGGATGTGAGAGTTGGACTCTGAAGAAGGCTGAGCACCAAATAATTGATGCTTTTGAAGTGTGGTGTTGGAGAAGACTCTTAAGAGTCCCTTGGACTGCAAGGAGATCCAACCAGTCCATTCTGAAGGAGATCAACCCTGGGATTTCTTTGGAAGGAATGATGCTGAAGCTGAAACTCCAGTACTTTGGCCACCTCATGCGAAGAGTTGACTCATTGGAAAAGACTCTGATGCTGGGAAGGATTGGGGGCAGGAGGAGAAGGGACGACCGAGGATGAGATGGCTGGATAGCATCACGGACTTGATGGACGTGAGTCTGAGTGAACTCCGGGAGATGGTGATGAACAGGGAGGCCTGGCATGCTGCGATTGATGGGGTCGCAAAGAGTCGGACACGACTGAGTGACTGAACTGAACTGAGCTTCAAATAGGGAAAGGCTGGTGAGGGCTTTGGAAATTTGAGTAGCATAGGGTGGACGTACTTATTTTGGTTTGGCCAAAATTTTCATTTGGTTAGTGAATATGTTCAGTAAAATACTTGGTGAAAATTAAAATGTCTTTTATTTTTACTTAAAACAGTGTGAACTTTTTGGCCACCCAGTACTTAGTGCCTTCCTTTAGTTCCTTAGGGGAAGGAGCACTTATTTTATAAAGTCATTATATTCTCGGAAAAGGCGATTGCACCCCACTCCAGTACTCTTGCCTGGAAAATCCCATGGACGGAGGAACCTGGTAGGCTGCAGTCCATGGGGTTGCACAGAGTCAGACACAAATGAAGCAACTTACGAGCAGCAGCAGCAGCATTATTTTCTGTCAATGACATGTTGTCTTTTAATTAAAGACCAATGATAGAAGTAGCTTGGAATCAAAAGTGGTAATAATTTCATTTTCTGAATTGGGTAGGTATTTAGTGTTATTTTTTAATTTTTGGAGAAACATTTATTTCTTTTGTAGCTCAGACCTAAAATCCTTTAGATTTTCAAATAGTTTTTGAATTGAAATTATCATGTATAACAACCTAGCAGAGAACTTACAATACAGAGTAATAAATATTTTTTTAACCCATAAATGCTATGGATCATGCTGATTTAGCATGGACATGCTAACTTGAATTAAAGTATTTTTTCTTTTAAAAAAAACTATATAAATGATACTGGGTTTTCTCTGTAATAGTGTATTACCTCTTCCTCAGCTATTTTAATTTTTTGCCTTTCATACTATCTTTGCCCTTATGCATAATTTTTTCTCTCTTTTGAAAGAATCTGTGAGTTGATAAACTTTTATATTGAATGTGTGATTAGCATGCTATGACTTTGAATTTTGGTATAGCTATTTATTGGCTATTGTTGACTTATGATTTCTGTTAAAGAACAAAAAGGACTCTATACCTTTTAGTTTCCTTCTACAATAGACAGGCTATGAAAGGAGAATGTTAATCAGAAAGTATCAGTAATATGCAGTATTTGGGGCCACCGGACTTTAAAAGCTAGCTGTCATTTTGGTGTCTTTCCTATCAATCTGATTATGATTGTTTTTGCAGTTGTGAATTCTGTGTAACACCTGTTTTTCTGAAAGAAGAAAATGTTTGACTTTCAGTGACAGGTGCAAATTATATGCATATTAAGTTAAATTGAGTTGAAGTAAAATAGGGAAAAAAATAATACTTAGGAAATTACTAAATATGTACTTAGCATGAAATGTCCTTTGTCCACATCAAGTATGCAAATACTTATCTCCATATTCTTTATTCTGTGTTCAGGGCATAATTTTGTTCAAGAATCATTTATTCACAGAAGCATCTTACCCTTATTTTTCATGAATACTGACTGTCAAGTAGTTGGTTATTTTATTTCATGTTTGTTGCATTGGTAAAAATAGAATATCAAATTATCAATGCTTAAAGTAGAAATTCAGCAATTAGTTTTTTCTTTTTCCATAATAATTTCCTCCTTGCATCTATTACTTTTCTCTAAGTCTTTCCAAATGCTTCTGAATTGAATTGCCTGTTTCACAATTTCTGTTTGCTTGCAGTAGCTTCTAGTGCCCTTTGCAGAATTCATAGTAAAGCATATAGTTTTCTACTCATTATTTTGATCTAACACCTTCTTTCATACAGGTTTCTGCAAAACTGGGGAAAAGGAAGGATGGGAAAAGGAAGGATGGGGAATAGACTCTAATTTTAAGGCCTCCTTTCTTTCTCCTTCTGATGAATTGTTATAATGAGTGAAATTAGATCAATGATTTCTCAGAATAATATTGTTTTTCTGTTTTCTTGGATTAAAGGATGGAAGACTCAAAACAGGGGATCACATCTTGAAGATTGGTGGCACAAATGTGCAGGGAATGACCAGTGAGCAAGTTGCACAAGTACTAAGGAACTGTGGGAATTCTGTCAGGATGCTTGTTGCAAGAGACCCAGTTGGTGAAATTTCCATAACCCCTCCTACTCCTGCAGCCTTGCCTGTTGCTTTGCCTGCTGTGGCCAACAGGAGCCCTAGTTCTGTGAGTATATAAATTATTCTTTCATCATAAATTCAGTACTGGGTGTGATACATTGCCGGATTAGAAATGTTTTCAGTTCCAAGTGCCGTGTGAATATGGGTCATGTCTTAGTGCTCAACAATGCAGCAGAAGAGAGCCCAACTTGGAGACACTAGACAAGTTTGATTTTCTTCTTTGTCATTTCTCAGGGTTAAGGTTTCAACTTCCCTGAGCCTCTATCATCTGAATTCTTTGGAAGAATTCTGCAAGATAGGTCTTATCCATTCAATAGATGAGAAGATGGGAGTCCAAATAACTTATTAAAGGTCACATAGGTAGTAACTTGCAAACTGGGATTTGAATTTAGATCTTTCTGGTCCCTTTTAAGCGCTTTGTTTCTTTTTTCTTCCAGTCTTACTGAGATATAATTGACATATAGCGCTTTATAAGTTTAAGGTGTACAGCATAGTGATTTAATTTACATATATCGTGAAGTAATCATCACACAGTAAGTTTAATGAACATCCATTATCTCTATCTGTATAGGTACACAATTAAAAAGGTAGAAAAAAATTTTTTTTCTTGTGATGAGAACTCAGGATAACATACGATGCTAATTAACTTATCATATTGTACCTTACATCCCTAGTACTTATTTATCTTAAAACTGAGAATTTGTAGCTTTTGAACACCTTAATCTGGTCCCCTCACCTTTCAATTCCAAGCTCTTTCCAACCATATCACAGGCTCTGAATCAGGAGATAGTGAGGTGAAAGGAAAGAAATAGTTTTTAAAAGGAGGAGCCAGGAAGAAGAGGAAAGAAAAGAGGAGTGATTATGGCAGAAGAGGGTGGGAAGCCACCTCTCATATTCATTTGAGGAACCATTTGATGTCTTCTGGAAAGGCTTTCCCTAATGGGAACCACATTAGAAGAAGTTTTCTGTTAGAGATATTAGAATCTGTCAGAGGTAATAGAGTTAGATATATAATTCTAATATCTCCAACAGATATTCTTCTTTTGATTTCTTCTCCAAACTTGTTAGAATCACTTTCTTTTCCCTCCATTACTTTGGATCTCTGAAGACTTCTACTTTGTAATGAGGGACCAGTGTAGCTGTGTGGTCAGTGAGAATTTGATGCAAACAATTATTTACTTTTTATTATTAAAGGTTTGAATTGAAAGCAAGGTGTTATATTTTTAGATACCTTGAAGTTCAAGCTGGTTTTAGAAAAGGCAGAAGAACCAGAGGTCCAATTGCCAACATCCGTTGGATTATTGAAAATGCAAGAGAGTTCCAGAAAAACATCTATTTCTGCATTATTGACTATGCCAAAGCCTTTGACTGTGTGGATCACTGCAAATTGTAGAAAATTCTTAAACAGATGGGAATGCCAGACCACCTGACCTGCCTCTTGAGAAATCTATATACAGGTCAGGAAGCAACAGTTAGAACTAGATGTGGAACAACAGACTGGTTCCAAACTGGGAAAGGAATAGGTCAAGGTTGTATATTGTCACCCTGCTTATTTAACTTATATGCAGAGTACATCAGGAGAAGGCAATGGCAGTCCACTCCAGTACTCTTGCCTGGAAAATCCCATGGATGGAAGAGCCTGGTAGGCTGCAGTCCATGGGGTCGCTAAGAGTCGGACATGACTGAGCAACTTCACTTTCACTTTTCACTTCCATGCATTGGAGAAGGAAATGGCAACCCACTCCAGTATTCTTGCCTGGAGAATCCCAGGGACGGGGGAGCCTGGTGGGCTGCCATCTATGGGGTCCCACAGAGTTGGACATGATTGAAGTGACTTAGCAGCAGCAGCACAGTACATCATGTGAAATGCTGGGCTGGATGAAGCACAAGCTGGAATCAAGATTGCTGGGAGAAATATCAGTAACCTCAGATATGCAGATGACACCACCCTTATGGGAGAAAGTGAAGAAGAACTAAAGAGCCTCTTGATGAAAGTGAAAGAGGAGAGTGAAAAAGTTGCCTTAAAGCTCCGCATTCAGAAAACTAAGATCATGACATCTGGTCCCATCACTTCTTGGCAAATAGATGGGAAAATAGTGGCTGACTTTATTTTTTGGGGCTCCAAAATCACTGCAGATGGTGATTACAGCCATGAAATTAAAAACGCTTACTCCTTGGAAGAAAAATTATGACCAACCTAGACAGCATATTCAAAAGCAGAGACATTAGAAAACTAAGATCATGACATCTGGTCCCATCACTTCTTGGCAAATAGATGGGGAAATAGTGGCTGACTTTATTTTTTGGGGCTCCAAAATCACTGCAGATGGTGATTACAGCCATGAAATTAAAAACGCTTACTCCTTGGAAGAAAAATTATGACCAACCTAGACAGCATATTCAAAAGCAGAGACATTGCCAATAAAGGTCTGTCTAGTCAAGGCTATGGTTTTTCCAATGATCATGTTTGGATGTGAGAGTTGGACTATAAAGAAAGCTGAGTGCCAAAGAATTGATGGTTTTGAACTATGGTGTTGGAGAGGACTCTTGCGAGTCCCTTGGACTGCAAGGAGATCCAACCAGTCCATCCTAAAGGAGATCAGTCCTGAATATTCATTGGAGAGACTGATGTTGAAGCTGAAACTCCAGTCCTTTGGCCACCTGATTTGAAGAACTGACTCACTGGAAAAGACCCTGATGCTGGGAAAGATTGAAGGCAGGAGGAGAAGGGGACTACAGAGAATGAGATGGTTGGATGGCATCACTAACGCGATAGACAAGAGTTTGAGTAAACTCCGGGAGTTGGTGATGGACAGGGAGGCCAGTCGTGTTGCAGTCCATGGGGTCACAAAGAGTCGGGCACCACTGAGTAACTGAACTGAACTGCTTTTTTACAGAAAATTTTTAATTAGAAGACAAATAATGATAAGTTTTAGGTTAACATTTTTTGCTCATAATAAATATTGCTATAATTAGTCTTCCATTTCTTTCTTTTTCTTTACATTAAATTCTTTCAGATACAAATTTATGGTGAGTTTTTTCTGAGCAGTTGTATTAATTTTTTATCATTGTGTGACAAATTATCACAAACTTAGTGGCCTGAAGCAATGGTTGGTCCACATTTCTGTAGGTCAGAAGTCTTGGTGAACTTGACTGGGTTCTGCTTAGATTCTTACAAAAGCTAAATCAAGATATTGGCCTGGCTGGGCTCTTAGCTAGGTACTCTAGGGACAGTTCATTTCCAAACTCTGTCATATTGTTGGCGGAATACAGTTTCTTATAGCCGTAGAACCAAAGTCTCTCTTTACTGTCTGTCAGCAGAGGACGTCTTTCAGCTCTTTAAGGCCCCTTGTATTCCTTCTCACATTATTCCTCCTCCTTCGAACCACAGGTCCAGTCCTTATGCTTCACATCTTTTTCACATCCCTTTCTACCATCAATAGGGGAACACTCTCTGCTTTTGAAGGATGCCTTTTTAGGTTAGACTCACCTGGATAATTTCCCTTTTTCATGACATAGACACAAACTGGCATCAGGGGTCAAAAGTCGTGGGGACAATCTTAAAATTCTGTGTACCACAGGTCTTCAGAAAATACTTGACAAACCATTCACAAATTACCTTTATACATACAGTTATGTAACTAAACATTATACATAATAAGATTATTTTTCTTTTCAGGACAATTCTACTCTTTTTGAAACTTATGATGTTGAACTCATTAAAAAAGATGGACAAAGTCTTGGGATTAGAATTGTTGGTTATGTTGGAACGTCTCAGACAGGTAGATGAATCATCTCTGTTTTATATTTGGAAATAATTGTAAAGGATGTTAAAGTTTCTAGATAATAAAATTAAATATCTGCAGATTTTAATTTAAACATCGAACAATAAAACCACAAATCTGTAATAGCAACTAGTTACAAAAAATGATTAGAGAATCACAGTTTTATCTCAGTAGTTTTATAGCTGGCTCAATAGTCATTAACAAAAGAATTTAATTATCCAACACAATGTATAACATTTGAATTATACCTCCTCTTGTTTCTAAGATGTATATTTTGAATATTGTGAGTGTTACATATTATGGCATTTTATATGTGATAAAGTAAAATGATTACTGCGTGTATTTCATATTGTGAATGTCAAAAAATATTGCTATTATGTTTCATCATCAAAAGAAGATAAAATGAACACTTTAATTAGAATTATTTTTCTTTCATATAAAGGGAATACTTGTAAGAATAAGTGTATGCAAAAATTAGTGCCCAAGTATCTCTGAATAATATTCCCTGAACTCCTTCATGCAAAGCTCTGGTAATTTTCACTGCAAGAGTTATCCTATTATGTTAAGAAATAACTGTAAAAAGGAAAAATAAATCTTTTCTACAAATACTTGCTTGTGAGATGAAAAGTTAGAGTTATAAAATGTTCTAGTGTTTTAAAAATGGCAAGGTTAGAGAGTTAATTTTTTTAAGTTATTATTTTGCATTTTATAGCAGGTGGGAAAGATTAAAAGTGCTAATGTATTCAGAGTCCTGAATGAAATTCATGTCAGACCACCTTGTGCTATTTTAGCCTAATGAAATAGCTGCTTTCAGACCTGTAGATTTTTCTGAGTGCCACCATTTTTAGGTTTAGAATTTAAATGAGTTCCAAAAGAGCTAAGTATGGATTATTATAATAATGTTGCCAAAAAAACCCTGTGTTGAGTAGCTCTTAATATGCTGTCCGGTTAGAGAAATCATGGCTAAGTTCCTAAACCTGTGGTTTAGGAAGCTTTATTGCATTAAGTTTTCAAGTTGTAAACCTAGCCATATACTTACAGAGTAAAATGAAGTGAGTAGCTGATAGATAATTGAGAAAAATAGATGTTTATGTTACTGAATGAAGAAAAGAAACATTTTACTTTACCCTCAAAAGAAGTTTTTGGGACTTGAGCACGGAATGGAAAAGTAGCATTGAATCCAAAAACTAGACTATTCTATAACTCATATGCTTTTTAATGTGCAGTCTTTCAAAATAATTTTTGCCTTATTCTTTGGAACTTTGAGCAGCTGGTTTGCTTAGTTTCAGAGAGAGTAGAAAAATGAAAGTAAGAAATGTCTGTTCAGGGAGACAAATGTGTAAATAACTCTCAGTTGTTTGAGGATAAATGAAATATATGTTTTAGCAGAGATACAAATAAACTCATCATATGGCAGATGAAAAACTCATTCTGACAGAGGGAACTGGAGAATTCAAAAGAAATAGATATTTGTACTAAACATGGTAAAGGAGAAGGATTTTGATAGAGGGAATGAGATCAACAGGAAGAAAAAAAATGAGAAAAGGGATACAATCATGAAAATACTTGGAGCTTTGGTGGAACATCATGAGTCTCGTGTGTCTAGACTTCTGTCTTATTGGAGTGGATGGTAGTTGGAAGTCGAAGTAAAAAAGAAAGCTTGGGGCAAATTATGGAAGTCCTTGAATGTGATTCTATCAAATTTACATTTTATTAAATAGGCTGTGGTGGCTCAGACAGTAAAGCGTCTGTCTACAATGTGGGAGACCTGGGTTTGATCCCTGGGTTGGGGAGTTCCCTGGAGAAGGAAAAGGCAACCCACTCCAGTACTCTTGCCTAGAAAATCCCATGGACGGAGGAGCCTGGTGTCCATGGGGTTGCAAAGAGTTGGACACAAGTGAGCGACTTCACTTCACTAAATAGGCTGTAGAAATCCATTGATGTTTATTTTCCTTCTATAGACAATATTTTAAGTGCATTTGAAATTAAGATAAAAGTATAAAATCATCCAGAGCTATGGTCTTTCTTTTTCTAACTTCTCTTCCAACCACTTCCCATAGGCATGTATAGTTTTTATATAGTTGTAATTTATATATATATATATAATGAGATCTAAAGATAGATAGATAGATAGAAACTAATGTGAGTAGTCAACTAAATATAGGCAGGAAGACCTACTAGGACCCTCTTGTCTTCATGCTGGTAAGTAATGATGAAGGCTTATGCCAGGTCACCAGTGAGAAGGGAGAAAGACTAAGAGAAGGGAAGACTTAATCTGAGCTCTCCTGAATTCCAGCTGATATTGGAGTGCATTTCATCGAGGTTCCATTACTGATTATTTTTCCAAAAATAGGTATCAGTCAAATCATTTCAAATTCGAGTCACTTGTGATGGTGACAGTTTGAAATAATCCATCAGTTTCTCTGCTTGTGTTCAGAACAACATTTATCAAGCTTCCAGTGAGCCCCTTTAGCTAATTAACCTCTTGATATGAATTTTGCAATCAAGGCCTAATTAGAGCTTTTTTCCATATGTTTTGTGCATCTTAGGAGAAGCTTCAGGGATTTATGTGAAAAGTATAATACCTGGCAGTGCCGCATATCACAATGGTCAGATTCAAGTGAATGACCAGATAGTTGCTGTAAGTAACTGCCCTCTGTTACAGGATTGAATCAAGTTGAGGGAGGGGGTAGTTATCATTATTATAATATATATGCAATGGAAATGGCTTAATATAGTTTTATAATGTTTTAAAAAATTGTTTATACAGTGAAATCTTATCAATTAGGACTCTCATGGTCCTTAATTTTTTTAATTAAAAACTTTTTAAATTGAAGTATAAGGTGATTTGCAGTGTTGTGCCAATCTCTGCTGTATAGCAAAGTGACTCTGTTTTACACATATATATATATGCATTCTTTTTTAATATTCTTTTCCACTGTGGTTTATCCCATGAAATTGGATATTGTTTTCCATATTATACAGTAGTTATTTATCCATTCTAATTTTTTTTTAACTGCCTGTGAAGAAAGGAGTCATTAATGGTTTTGGTAGGGAAAAAAGGTACTATATACATATGTATACTATATAATATGCATACACATATATTTGAAAGATGCTCTAACATTCTCCTAGAAAACACTTTTCAAGCATCTCTTTGTGTTCTTTAAATTCATCAATTTTATATGCAACTAATAGACCATTTACTCGAACTATTTATCATTGTGAAAGTAGTTTTTCTATTAACAGTAATTAAAAAAATATTTTTAATGGAAGGATAATTGCTTTAGAATGTTATGTTGGTTTCTGTCATACACATGAATCATCCATAGGTATACATATGTCCCCTCCTTCTTGCATAGTAATTTTGAGTATATACAGAATTGAGATATTCTATGTATTTGAGAATATAGTCATTGCCTTTCATCAATTGAGATTGGTATTTCCTCCATTTAGTAGAAATTAGTTTAATTTTACAGTTTATTTTCATAATAATTTTGAAGCAGGTAGACACACATTCAATTTAGTGATTCAATCAGAAACAAATGTTGGTATAATTTGAATGTTTGTCCTTCAAGTCCATTTTAGGAAGCCCCTTTCATGACCCTTGGCTTTCCAGTGTTGGCTTAGGAAATGTTGCTGGAATTGACCATTTGGGGACTGGTGATAAAACTTTGGAGAAAATCTTAGGGAAAAAGTTAAGCAGTGGTTTGACTAGCTTGAAGAAGATTGAATGAGGAGACCTACTAGTTCTGTTGGACTTAAGAGTGTGATTCCCTGGGCCCAGCAAAGAGATGACGTTTCCAGAGCCCTGAAGACAAGGAGTCTTCAAAATATGGACTCACTTTCCACTCTGCCTTCACTGGCTGGGCAGCTGCTAAGAACAAAGACCACATCTCCTGATGCCTGGCAAGCAAATGCAACTTTGCCCCACAAGTTGGTTGCTTCTCTGAGGTACCCACCTGTACATTTGGGGAGAAACTTAGGAACAAGGTGAGGAGCAGCAGTCCTTCAATGAGACTGGAGAGATCTTAGGAAAAAATTCTGTCATGAAGGAGGCAGTAGGTCAAGTAGAGGAAGTGGCTGTTAAGATGACTAGGAAGCTGGCGAGACAGAAGAAATGCTTAAAGAAGGAAACAAGAGGGCTGGCTGCAGTTGCCCTGGCATCTTCAGAAAGCAGTAGTATCCCAGAGGAGTGTGAGGAGACAAGAGAAAGACCCCAAAAGAAGAAAAACAAAGAGCCCCGGGAGGCTCTCAGAAGAATGGATTGGAAGACCCCTCTGTCTCTTTCTCCAAACCCAAGAAGAAGAAATCTTTTTTTCCAAGGAGGAGCTGGTTTGTAGTGATCTTGAAGAAACAGCTGGCAGTAGAAGTCTTTCCAAGAGGAAGAAAACTTTCACCAAAGAAGAACCAGTTAGTGACCCTGAAGAGTCAGGAAACAAGAGAGTCCCAAGGAAAAGAGGAAATTGTCTTCCAAGGAGGAGCCACTCAGCAGTGGACCTGAAGAGGTTACTGCCAGCAAGAGCAGTGACTCCAAGCAAAAGCAAAAGCTCAGAAGGCTCCCCCAGGAAAATCAGAATGGACATCTCCCTAGTGGGGCATAACTTGTGGAGATATTTCACAGCCCATTGTCTAGAGCCCAATAAAAACAAAAACAAAACAAACCCTCTCCAAAACAAACAAAAAAAATTTATGACTGGACTTGATTGAGATTAGTAAATGCCTTCTTTCACATGCTTTTTAAAAATACTGGAAAGCCTAATGGAGGGAGATTAGTTCCTTCTGGAAAATATCACACAGTGTTATATGGAACAGGGTGAAGTATTGGTCTCTTATGGCTTCTATTAATACATCTCGAGAGCTGTGTATAAAAATTGACCACATTTTATGGCACTTTGCATGTTGACTAGCATCAGAGACCAAGATCCATTGCTTCTTTCAGGCTGTAAGTAAAATGTATGACTTAGGAATACAGGTTTCAGTTTGCTTTCTAGTTTCTCAGGAAGTTTTACTACTAAATTTGCATTCAAAAGAAGCTAACTCAAAACCTCTGTTTAATGTATCTCTTAATGTTGTAGGTTGATGGTGTGAATATTCAGGGTTTTGCCAACCAGGATGTTGTTGAAGTATTACGAAATGCAGGACAAGTGGTACACCTAACCCTAGTTCGAAGGAAAACATCCTTGTCTGCTTCTTTACACGAAGGGCCCTCAGACAGAGGTAATTAATTACACTGTCCCTCTTCCAACCTTGTAGTCTGGGTTTAGAAGAATAACTCAATTATGATGTTCTGTTAAGTCTGGGAAGGAAAAACTGCCTACCTTATGTAACCCAGTGAAGGAGAAGTGAATCAGCTCATTTATGCATTGAAGAAGAGTTTCCTTTGCCTATTATTATATGCCAGTCCAAATGTTAGAATGTGAACCCTGATATGCATTCATCTCTGACAGCGTCTCTAAATGGAGATGGAAGTCATTTTCCCCAAAAGCTTCCAAATTTCATTTATTACTTGCATTTAAATAGTAAAACTTTGCCAACCTTTGTTCCAGAGGCTGTCATTTGTCTAATGCTTTGACATTTTGCAAACTTCAGGTTTCATATTACTTCTAATATTTGATTCTAATATTTCTTGATTTACTCTGTGAACTATAGCAAGAGAAAATATAACATGGATTTCAAAGGATGCTTTGATTTATAAAATGATATTGTTATTTTGATTATAAGAATAGTAGATTTATGGAACAAATAAATAATTCTATACATGCCAATTTTTAATTGTCAACTTACAGATAGATCAACAAATTTGGTAATTATGGGAACACATTCAATTTAAGTTGAATGACTACTTACATAACTAGTGAGTGGGAAATAGTTTCATTAAAATTTGTTAGAAGTTGAATATATTTTTTCCCTCATTCTCTGAAGGTATATTATTATATCCTGGAAACTTTTGCTTTCAAATGATATTGAATTATATTGATATTTACATTGGAACTTTTAAAGTTTTGTATGATAGTGGAAATTTTGCTGAAAGGTAGACGCCCTGTCAACTGCATTGTATGTGTGAAATTTAAAACTGGCTAAATAATACAAATTGTACATATGCTATATTGACCTTAAAAGGTTTGCATAAATATTTATACCAATATAATAGTTTTCAGCAGCTCTGATAGAACCCTTGGCTTTAGTCTGCTGTCTCAAATGAACTGTGTTGTCTGTGAATCAGCAGTTCTTTACTGGGCATGCCTACATTTTAAATTTATACTGCGATAGGTTTTGACCCTAAATCTGCACTTCTTCCATGGTTTGGGTGTCCTTCCTATGTGTTTCATACCCTTTAGTACCCTTTGAAGAGCACTTTGCTGGAGCATTTATCATACTGCGTTGTGGTCAGCTGGTTTGTGTGTGGCCACTGTGATGTAGGGGAGTGGTTATGTCTCTATCCACTGCCCCATCTAACACATCTCTATGTGCCCTCTTCATAGGCAGCAGTTAAGTCTATTTTACTGAAATGGACTGCACAGCTTCTAGCTCTTGAGTGATGCCCCTTCCCCTGCCTTTCAAAAATCTTACCTTTTCTCCTCTAAACTCTTTTTATTTGCATATCTTGTGTATACTTATTTATATATCAATTTGCATACTATTTGTAACACACAAACAATCGTGGATTGCTTTGTACTTTGCACTCTGCCTAGTGTGTAACTTTTCCCCAAGCTACATCAGCAGCATCTGGCTGGCATTTGTTTTACTGGCGCTGGGCTGTACATTCAGTGTGTATTAAAAGGTGAATGTTCTAAAAAATCCTATGGAACTTCCTTGGTGGCGCAGTGGATAGGAATCTGCCTGCCAATGCAGGACACACAGGTTCGATCCTTGAACTAGGAAGATTCCATGTGCTGTGGAGCAGCTAAGCCCATGTACCGCAACCGCTGAAGCCCTGCGACGACTGAGCCCACGTGCTGCAATGACGGAAGCCCGAGTGCCTGGGGCCTGGGCTCCGCAACAAGAGAAGCTACCGCAGTGTACTACAGTGAAGGGTAGCCCCTTTTCATCACAACTGGAGAAAGCCCGCATGCGGCAACAAAGATCCAGTGCAACAACAACAACAACAAAAGTGTGGTTTAACCATAGGACTGAAAAAGGTCAGTTTTCATTCCAATCCCAAAGAAAGGCAATGCAAAAGAATGCTCCAATTACCGCACAATTGCACTCATCTCACATGCTAGTAAAGTAATGCTCAAAATCCTCCAAGCCAGGCTTCAGCAATACATGAACCGTGAACTCCCTGATGTTCAAGCTGGCTTTAGAAAAGGCAGAGGAACCAGAGATCAAATTGCCAACATCCGCTGGATCATGGAAAAAGCAAGAGAGTTCCAGAAAAACATCTACTTCTGCTTTATCGACTATGCCAAAGCCTTTGACTGTGTGGATCACAATAAACTGTGGAAAATTCTGAAAGAGATGGGAATACCAGACCACCTAACCTGCCTCTTGAGAAATCTGTATGCAGGTCAGGAAGCAACAGTTAGGACTGGACATGGAACAACAGACTGGTTCCAAATAGGAAAAGGAGTGCGTCAAGGCTGTATATTGTCACC